>NWSH02000517.1:11894069-11934952 GCA_002382865.2 Heliothis virescens
CAATAATAAATCATGTAGCAGAAAAGTGTTATCTTTTATTTTCACAGCCCTTTCGCTACAACACGTATTGTTGTCCGAGCGATTGACGAACGGTCGATTTTGACGTATCTCACACCGTCATTGTTCCGTTGGACTGGTAATAATAGAAAACCGTTGTGCTCGCCTGTTACAGATCTGGATAAACAATCAATCTTGGACATCAGCTAAGTTAGATCGCGAATGATGTTAAAACTTTCGCGGATAAAAGGCGGTCGATCCAAAAAGTTAACGTTGGTCGTGTCCACTGCACTTGTGCGTCGGTGCTCGCACATTGTGTATGCAAGGCGCGGCGGCCGCGGGCCACGTCAGCTATTTGCTCGTGTCCAGAGGGCTAAACCATTCAAGGCTAAGGCGCGGGGGCCAGTTTTTGGCTGTTTTCGACTTGATCCGCCACTTGGACACCCATCCGACGGCCCCGCATCTTCGACCACTTGCCATTCCTTCGGCAATCCTTAAATAACCAGACAATACCTTCAATTAAATTTCTCGCAATATTTTATGGATTTCTTATTGCCATTATCAGAATTTGATGCGATAATATTCTCAATTATAATTTCTCTTAAATTCCAAAATCAGAAACATTAATTGCTGCCAATTGAACAGCGAATAAACAATTCATTCTAATAACAAGTTTTATTCATTGAAATAGCAATTATTGTTTTAGAAACAATAATTGGTTTCCATGCTACTTATCTACTACATACACTAAGTACATAAATTACACTGCCTCATTGCATTAGTAATTGACTGATTACCGAATTAATTCTCCACCGTAGCGTACGAGTGAGTAGTAATCTTTAGTAGAGTTTGCACAGATCCCACGCGACGTAAGCTCTCCCCGCCCATTATTAATTGCACTCCTCAGGTGCGGAGATTATCCTTATTAGGTCGCCGCAGACACACATGCATTTCCATACGCGTCTTTACACTTCTACTTGGAAATTCCACTTTAAATCAACTCCATCTCACATTCAGCCGCCATAAAAGACTTTATTTCGTAACCCAGAAACGTGCCTATTACCGAGAAAATGTTTGTTAAGTTACAATCTCATTTACGTTGTTAATCATACAACATAAGTAAATAAAAGGTATCAATCCATTGTAGTAGAACAACCGTATCATTTCAATTACGGTAACCGAATAATCAAATGCAATACACCTTTCATTTTGACGGATTAGGCAACTAAAGCTAGCTTTACAATAACTTATAAACGGTAGCATATTAGAAATTGTGAAACTGAAATTAAAAACGTAGTGTATTGTGTGCGTGGCGGCGTGGCCTGCGCGGGCGCACCGCGGGCCGACTGTAATTGTGCGAAGCCGCGCGCGCAGATTATCAGAAGCAAGTGCGTTCGATAACGCATGCGCACGAACGCGTGTTATTAAATTTATTCCTTTTTCGCCAGAATCTGCATAATGAGGGGGGCAAAAAAAACACGTAATCGCTAGAGTGAGCGTCGCCTTACCTTGGAGAAAGGCGGGCAGCGGCCACTCTTTGTCTGATATGTTCAGTATAATGAATATTTAAGGAGTAGCCGTGCACCCGCATTGCTATTTTATTTTTGTATTATTATGGAAACACCAGACGATTACAGACGATTATTTCTTGTCAAAGCGTGGCATCGTTTTTGAAGGGACCCGGGCTGTGTATTAACGCTGGTTTGTGGCTACTTATGTATTATTATTAAATACCGATATCATGATCGCCTACAGCGGCGGGGATCCTCTCACGTCAACATACTTATGCATGTAGGCATTGGCCACGATTTGCACGCACCCTTAACTCAATCCAGGGGCGGACTTGAGTGCTCACGATATTTCGTATGCTGGTATGTAAAGAACTGTCCTATGTATTTCCTGAATTTACCCGCAGGATCTTAGTTTAGGAACTATGACATTAACCTATACAAACCATAAATCTTCCAACTGACGAATATTAACCTTCCAAAATATTGAATAAGTACTTGCTACAAGGATAATAAATTTAAATTGAAAGCTTATTATCCACCAAAATAAACAAAAACATCTTATTGCCACTTAAGGATACGTTATGTCGGTAAACTGCATTTGCAACCTCCTAATTCGACCCTGTCAGGCCCTGGGCTACCGAAATTCCACATTTATGCGTCCGTACGCGTCTTTATTCAGTTTCTTTTCATAAAAGGATAGTAGTTAGGTATTAATAAGAAAATGAGTGCCCAAAGAACAGTAACATGTAATTTTAGGAAACGCATTGAACAAAAACTGGCTTTGACATAATTCCAGTCACGATTAAGATGACAATGTCTTAATACGAAATTTCTGATGAAATACGACTCAAGCAGTAACTCATAATTCTCGAACGTCATTACTCAGGGCAATTTCTTAAAGATATGCCTATAATGATCTGATGTCCGTGAGAAGTTTACGTTGTAACAGGATCGAAGGAGCAGCAAAAAAGTACAGCGCGTGTCGTAGTCAGCGGTCCAGCAAGTAGCCAGTAATTTATGGTTAGTTTTTGGCTGCGCCAACGCAATGCGGCCTCGCGGCTTTTCGCAGCGCCCCGCGCCCCTCGGCCCCCGCCCTCACCCGGTCACAGACCTCGCGTCATTCCGTCAATCTCAACTACTTATCCGTCCGCGTCGATCCCTTATATTAATCATTTTTTTCTCTCAAAAAACGAGCGTAATAAAGATCCTATCGAGTCAGCCCCTGCAGCTCGGCACGTCGTGCGCTCGCTTTCGAAACTTCAGAATTGACAAACTGACAAATAAATATCGCAACTGATACTTATTAAAGCATGTATTATTGACTATAAACTGGTTCATTGTGCTGCCAAAATTAATCTCGGAGCTTAGCTACGTCACAAAGGCAGCGTGCCGGCGTGTACGGTGGCTATTACAGACACCACATTATAATTACCTTTTTAAATAGTTTTTTCAGTCGGTGTCGATATTAAAACGTCAATGTAAATAACTTGTTAGCCGCAATCTCATTTCTGAGCGATTGGATATTACAATAGTGTACGTGATTTGAGAAAGGTAACGGTGTCGCTGCTTTATCCGCGAGATGGAGCCTATTACCGGCGACGTAAACGGCGCGAGCGCAGCGCGTGCCGCCCGCGCCCGCGCCGACTAGTCCACCATACACTTAGATTATTTTATGAGGCGGCGAAAAAATATCCAATCAATTGAGCTAGCGGCCTGCGCATCGGTAAGTAATGTTCATTTCACGGAACTCATGATCAATGACCTTTCTCACGCTGCGACAAAATGTATGGAAAATGAATTTAGCATTATAAAAATTTGATATGATATGAAAAAAAAATTGTGGGCTGTCAAATAATAGGGAGCTATCGGTGTAATAGGCTCCAAAAAGAGAACGTTAGCGCGTGGTGCTGTAATTAGGTTTAGTCCGGCGCATTGTGTCGACTCCAACGCAAATTGAACCACGGAATATTTCACCTGACACACCGTACGTGTCTAATTGCACGGATTATTTATCTTCTAAAACCTCTCAGCAGTTTTTGTTGCGTTGTGGCACGCGCCCACTTTCTATGTAGCCGACTATAGACGTAATTGTGCTTATACCCTTTTTTATTTCGTTTTCGAAACATCTAAGTCATCATCTGGAATCAGTAACGGTCTACCAAAATGTTTTCTTATACATTCCCAGTACTTATTAGATGTTCGTACACGTATCGGCAAACAATGCGGAGGCTGCATGTTAATTGAACTAGATGTAGCGGAAAACGAGATATAGGTAAGTAATTGTGTGAAGTTCTTTGATGCAAATATACTTACAAATAATAGGTATGTTAGAAGGTGCACTTTTCATTTAAGTTTCTATTACCAAAAAAAATGGGCATTTAATTTAAGGAGCACAATTTTAATGACTTAGGTATACCAACCTACACTTTAACCTATTGTAGCTTAAAATAAGAAAACGATCACTAGAATAATCGACATGGCTATTCTGAGAACAGTATGTATTAACAATGGAACTGAAATAAACCAACTACCGACTTAACCCATAACAACCAAATCAACTATCGATCTATCTATTCATCGCCACACTTTACAAGCTTACTAAATCATTTTTTTTTTCACTTCAATAAAAAGCCACAACAATAGTACGACTGCGGTGAAATTCTTTAGTTTTTTAACGCATATTGCCTATAGCTATACACATTATGGTAATCACTTTCACCCATTGATTGCAATAAGAGCTGACTTTTTACTGATATAATCAACTGTATGATCGGAATCGATTTTAAAAATCAATCATAGCACACATTATTATCAAAGTTGGCCAGAACGGAGCAGTAATGTGCGATAACACCAATACGGGCTGTAAGCTAGTTATCGCTTCAAACAATAATCCTCGATAATGGATTAGCGCACTCGGCGAATATTTATAAACATCACTATCGTTTTATTCGGTAAAAGTCGTATCCGAGTTACATTTCATCGATTATAACTGACACGCTTTAATAACTACGGACATTACGTTTTCAATGATAAAGAAACTGTTCCTTTATATTATTTTTTTTTCCTTTTTGATTTGTGGTTTTACCCAACCATGTTACGCGTTTGTTTGATCTATCGATATAATGACTATAGAGCTTATTGTGTCGTAATCTGGTTTCACTTACCCCGTTCGAAGTGTAATACATCATTTTCAAGTTATTGTTGACTTCAAATTATATTCTGCAACTGTAGATTAAAGTATTGCTTAACGTTTCATGACAGCTAACTTAAACGGTATTGACACAAGACACTTGAAAATACTAACAATAGATTGATAAAAATTTTCAATGAACAACTGATAACTAAAATCGTATCGTGTTCTTTGGTACGTGTTTTCACAACAAAGCCTCACATTGAAATAGCCTTAATGTGCCCTGGCCACGGCTAACGATAGATTTCAAATTACTAATAAATAGATCAAGATTCTTTATAGTTAAAAATGTATGTACTGTGCTACAGTCTAATTTGATTCGCGTAACGCTGACCGCAGAAAAACCAGTTTACCAATGTCTTTCGTAGTTAAATTGTTATTTAAGTAAACCATAATCAGTATAGATTGCAAGATAATGGTAGAATATTGATAACAGTAGGCACGATACTTACATTTTATCCATCGTTATAGTGATGCAATTTATGACTTGGTGACTAAACACTTACAATGGAAGACACGCATAGGTATGCAATTGGGATTTTTGGATTAGAAAAGTAGTCTGAAAAATGTTTAAAATCGAATGAAGTCTAGTTATCGCCAGTACGTTCTTGATAAATGGGCTATCTAAAACTAGTAGTTCCTGAGATAAGCACATTCAAATACACTCTTCAGCTTTATTAATTAGTATAGGTAGTATGTAAAGGCACGAGATAATTTAATCACAAAAAACCTTTGCTAGACTTTAAATTATAACATCGTATCAAGTGTCGTCCACGTTTTGGCCTTTCTCAACGGGAACTTAAACTCCGATTAGTAAATCAGGGTCGGAGGCCTTTTCAATAGAATTTAGCTTCGCATCCGACTGCAATAAACAACGGTCACAGTTTAAACTCCGTGGATAATTTAATCATTGTGAACTTCAATTGTACTGAAATAGTATTAGCATCTATCTGGGTGCCTTAAATGAATACAAAAAGTAGTACACCAATAATACGTCGTTATTCTCGTTTTAAACACTGCATTCTTTTGTCCCCTGAGATTGAGCAGAAAAACTGGTAACCCATTCTCCTTTTCCTGTAAATAAACGGTGATCATACCGGATTTCTTTAGATGTTTGTGGCAATACGCTGTGATTTTCCCTGTGGGCGTTTATTTCTGCATTCATTACGATATCTCTGTGCCTGGGTGGATTTTGATCTTAAAGATCAGTAACATGGACCAGAATGATATTAGCACCTAGAAAAGTAATATTTTCAATGATAAAGATTCAGGATCATTGATTACAGCTTAGCGTAAGTAGAGATAGCGAAGCCGTGAAAGAGATTTGCACTTGTAATTTTTATAACTTACAAAAAAATATATTTTTGAAATAAGTACTTTATATATCGTTTATCCGAATGAAGTTCCTTCAGAGTAGAAATCAGCATTCATTTAAAATAACCCTCCTTCGCGCACAGTCGGCTAAAAATCCCCGCTTTTGTTACACGTGAAACAAAATCTACGATAACTTTTCCACCTATGGTTGAAAACTAATCATTTGATTAAAGAGTTATTAGAATGTATTAGATTATAGTTTATTAACTTCCACTGTACTTAATTATTGATACGAGATGAAAAACCTGATTTTAATTATACATATAGGTAATAGCGGTATTTAAAATGCTAAATATTATCTACGAATAATCGATAAAGTTGAAGAAAAACGTCTTGTGTCTGAAGTTTTGTATTTTTTTCTCCCTTTTTACTGTAAAATATATAGCGTTCTTTATTGGGTAGGTCAACA
The DNA here is from genome assembly GCA_002382865.2 of Heliothis virescens. Lineage (NCBI taxonomy): Eukaryota > Metazoa > Arthropoda > Insecta > Lepidoptera > Noctuidae > Heliothis > Heliothis virescens. Next base: position 11,900,551 of record NWSH02000517.1, read on the forward strand.
TATCTAATAAATTCAATAGATAGAACTGATGTCCTTCATTATGCCTTATGCAAAACTTCAATGATTTCCTCAGTGTTTCAGTAAATTGCGCATAAATATTAAATTGTTACGAAAATTCAAATTTCGTTTTAAAATCCCAATTTTTCATAAATCAATCGAAATATTGTCAATATTATGCTATTTACTTCAGTTTCATATCTTTTCGAACAAATGGAAAATTATTTTTAAATTATAGAAAATTAATAATAACAATTCGCGCACGAACACTTGTTAGTTTTTTACGTTATATTATTTCCTATTACTTGTAAGTTTACGGATTATTAATTGATTTCCCCGTGACGAGAAGCGAGGTAATGAGTTTTAAATGAGCAAATGTTGGCTTGTTTCAATTTCTTCATCCAATAAAAACTGACGATAATTTGTCAAACAAGTACTGCTAATTTGAATACCAGTAATAGATGCGATTAGAAAAAGATCTCTTAGATGATTGTAGGTTTTAATTACTATCGAGGTAATTAAATGTTATTAGAGAGGCCTTCGACGGTCTTTGTATTAGTGTACAGTAGCTGCATTATGGCATATAATTACTCAGTTAAGTTAACCATTTTAAAGATTACGTTGACGTAGATTAAGGACTTGTTTGCTTATCCCATCGTTTAAACTAACCTATGGACTTATTATTCTTAAGCTTACCAATATTTTATAATGATGGCACATTAAATAAAGGCACTAATTAAATATATAACACGCATCATTTGTATGGATTTCACATATAAGCCAGACGAAATTCCGATAAACTGTAAATCAAAGGGACCCTTCAAAAGGAACCGTGGCTTTAGTCCGGATAACGTTACATCCGACACGACCGATGCTTATTCATGCAAACGTCATTCAAAAATCTTCCTTGTCACCAAGGAAATAAAGTCTATGACATCATAATTAAAACTTACATAAGTTGCTTATCAGCAAACAAACTAATATTAAAAACAAAAAGTTAATGACGTTTGAGCGTCGTCAACGTCACGTCGATTATCTCAAATCAATAAAAAATCCAAAATAGGACGTGTATTATCACACGAGGGGCGGAGGGTTAACGATGATAATCAAATTTTGTGATAATTGATAAAAAAATATATTTCCGTATTTAGAAGTGATCAGTTACGTGATTTTAATAACGTCAATACATTTTACCAAATGTATCTATTTTTCTAACGTAGAACGTGTCAAATCAAATATTTATATTGTATTATTTCTTCAATCGGATCCTCGCAAGTGAATGAGAATTAACCACATTGATCCTTTTATGAATAGACAGACAAACATTACTATTTTGACTTTGAACTGTAAGAAAACTGTAGATCAAGCTTGTTTCTTTAAACTGATATGGAATTAAGCTTATTTGTTCTGATTCCAAGATTCTTTATAGAAATTCTGAATACCAAGGAACCCTTACTTACTTCTTGCAGTATTTACTCTAAACTCCTGCTATTCCTATTTCATTGCATTTGTTTAACTTCTCTATTTATTTAATAGCGTCTTCTCCATCTAAAAAATATTCTAATGACCAGTTTTACATACTCCACATTATAACGTTCTAGGTTATAATGTGGAGCTGTGTGACAGATCTTGTCATAGGAATGTTGTCAAAATTTAAAACATTTCTATGGCACTGTCTATCAGATAGCTATCTAGAACCTGTGAAACTGGCTGTAAAGGTTCTATTCGTCTTCTGTATTCAAAATATAACACAATATTTAGAGGCATAGTTATTTGTTTAATCTATTATATCATAATAGGTTTGTTCTACGACCTTGCTGAAAATATCGGCGGAGTACCTATTGTCTTAGCTTCTATATACGCTAGTATATAGTGCTTCATTTTCAATGCTAATGAATATTTGTTATCTAGATAAACTTGGGTTATTGTCTGTGTCGATTAGGAATGCTAGAAACACTGCTGGCAGGTTACACGAGTGCTCACATTTTCATAATCATGTGAGTTGAGAAAAAAAACATTTAAGCAATTTGCAAGTTAGGATTAAAGCTACATTTATGATAACAATGGGGAAATATAAAATCGTCATAAATACTGACCAAAAGTTCTTTCTTGTTACGTTGTATATGGCAAATATTTTGCATCTCATCCTAATACATAAAAAAAATGTAAAACAGGCTTACTTAAAATGTTTACTTATTAAATTATTAAGACCGCTAAAAGTATTTTCAGGACCATAATAATCGTAAAGGAACAATCTGTTAGGTTTAAAAATTAACTATTAGTCGATATGGTTACTTTGATTAGTAACAAAATGAACGAAGTCGATATAATAAGTTTAGTTTTTTGTTTGCAGGTGCAGTTCCCCGAAAAGACCTGACGAAGCATTTTTTTCCACATGCGAAACTTTATTAAATGTTTAAAATTCAATTTAGTTTATTTGTTAGCACTTAAATTAAATGCATTCCATCCATTGTACAGCAGACAAAAAAATATAAACAAGTACACGTATTTTTAATGCATATGTCCAAAGTACTTTAAAATATTACGTGTAATAAAACAAAAAGTCAAACTAACCTGCGCTAAATCGCTGGGGCCTTCCGACTTGACAGTGTTGGCCGCAGCCCACGCCTCAGCAAACGTCTCCATTGCACTCTGAAAGTCCATCTTGTCAATTCACGACGACATCAACATGCCGAAAATTCACACAACATGTGCACGGTGCGGGATTGTCGGTCAATGAGGCTGCGACACGTTCGAACGGGCCGGCCGGCGGCGCGCGACTGGCGCTGGAGCCCCGCCCAGCGAACCGCCCGCGTCGAGAAAAACCGATACCACCCGAGCCTTCCCGTTTCAGCGCTTTTCTTTTTTAAGCCGCTATTTTAACGAGTTTTTTTTTAGCCAAGCCCGGCCCACGGTGGTGGTTGGGCGTCCTCTGGATTATTTACACTTGTAATTCACAGATTGCTCCGTGTGACGGCTAATTTGTTGGTGAGGGGTGTCGGCGCTATCTCGATTAGATTACGTGTTATTGAGAGCTACTCGTGTTATTTGTTTGAGCATCGTTTGTGCTGCTTTATGCTCAGATATCGTTCGTCGTATGTTATCTCTTCCTCTTTGTTTTGTCTAGTTATTATAAGAGGTGCAGTTGTATAAGTTCAGCATAGACGTAGTTTGAATTACCTAGAGCTACTAGAAATTAAAATATAGAATTTTCTAATTGGAGGGTGCAAATTATTAAGTCATCAATATAATAAGGTGGTAATTTGAAAAGCTATCAGTGCGGTTAATTGCAGTATCCTTGTAAAATGGCGGTGTTCGCGCTAGGAAGCATTTTTATTCATTATATAAATCACTGTGGCTCCCCGCGCTGGGATGTAAGGAAAAAAATTGTCACGGCTCCACATAATTTTGTACGTGGCCATTATTACCTTCCGGGGAAGTTAATTTTTCTTAATTTCGGATGTTTAACGAGATGGCTTTAAATGTTTAATGTTGATAAGTAGAGATGATCATTTGCTATATGTTAATTTATGAATTGTGGGGACTTTTATAATGGTTTGCTTGTCATTTGTTTTTTCATGCATCAATCACGGTATCTTCATTTCTATGGAAGTTATTAAAACGTAGCTTCCTTAATCAACACAAATACCATTAAAAACAAATAAATAGATCCAAATACACACCCTAACAGATAACAGATAATCCTACATCCAAAAGCCCTTAAGTCCCTTATTTTTAATAATATTATCCATTGTTTATTTATTTACAGGACGTTTATTGGTGCTTAAAAAACAAAACACTGTTTAAAGTTTGCCGTCTTTTTTTGTACGTTAATCAATAGAAAGTACGTAAATAAATAGGCCCGTTAGTGGGCCAGAGGTAGCTTCGCTTTGTATCGACCGACGGAGCTTTGTACGAAGATAAGACAATGGAATCTGTATAGGTAGACTTTCCGTGTTTTGTTAGAATATATTATTTATTAATGATATCGGTGTCAGTGTTTTTGATGGAGTGATGATTATTCTAAGAGGGATTTTTATTTTTGGGTAGATTTTTGTATGTATAGTGAAATAGTATAGATGTTGATTTGTATGATCATTACATGATATAAAACAAAGTTGCTTTCTCTGTCTCTATGTACGCGTAAATCTTTAGAACTACGCAACGGATTTTGATGTGTTTTTTTAATAGATAGAGTGATTCAAGAGGAAGGTTTATATGTAAGTATAATAACTTCCATTAAATAATGGAGAAACACTGTTATTTTGCATTGCACCCGTGCGAAGCCGGGCGGGTCACTTGTAACTAATATATTAATTTTGAAAACACTTTGTCATTTGAATTATAGACAACATGCTGATCTTTTACGGAGTTTTAAATACTATCCTGAAAATTATCCGTAATATACGTCTTGAGATATCAGAGAGTTGTAAAGGAGAAACTTTAGCAAGTATATTCATTTCATTAGTATAAGAAAACTCACTCCCTTATTTAAATATTTATTATCAGCCATCTAATATACCTATAAATAAGCTAAGTAAGTATACGGGTGTCTATTGGATATTATCTGAATTAATTTAAAGCTTATGCCCTTAAGTTGAACCATACATCGGTTATAGATGAGTCTGTTGACAAAAAACTTTATAAACACTGCATTATAATAATTTATCATCTCCAACGCACATAGGTATTTAAACGTATTTAGTAAGAGATTACCTATTATTAATGTTAAGTTCTAGTCGGATAGGTAGCTGATTCGTTTGAGTTATTGTTAAACATTTATCATTAAATTACCACTAGGTACTTTTGATTCAAAATAAAAACGGCAATATATTGTATTTTTAACCGACTTCAACTAAAATGAGGACTGAAAAACTGACATGTTAAGTTTACTCCCTTCTCCACTAACAGCTGATAGCAAATCTTTCACACACACACTTACACACCCACACACACACTCACACTCAAACCAAAATGACATAAAAAACAGATAGACACAAGGTCACATAACGTTACTTCTTCACACGAAAATCTCCACAAACCAACCTGTACCGCACTTCGTTCCATTAAGGCTTAAACAAAACTACAGATTCGTACCGTCATATTTACTGAGTCATCCACACTGGACTATGGGACACAAAAGTCGTGTCATGTCGGCAAACAGTGACTATAGTCAATAACCTGTCAATCAACACTAGTGGAACTCTTCTATCTTTTTAGCAGTTCCTAACTTCCAGTTAAGATAACCACTTTACAACTTGCAGTCCTGAAACTAAAAGACACGCTAATTTACACCTTATTGCTATCAGAATAGAAGTTATCATACATTTTTGGAAGTGTCGCAGTGTGGTTTCAAAACGTCACTTCACACGTGATCTGTCTTTTACCATTTTTGTGTACAAATCCAATAATACAATGCTATAGGTAATGGTTTTAAATGTAACACAAATATTTATAATCATTTTTATTCGCAAGTACCAAATGATTGTGTTAATAAAAGTTACTAATTAGCTTATTCCTTTCACGACGTTTTTCAAGGAACCACGACCTTCTATTTGACGCAAAATGACACAAAATATTGAGAATTGTTTGTCTATCGGATTATTTGATAGATATCGATAATACACTTAAGTTATTAAGGTAATCCCAAATGAGTCGATAATTTTATCCTATTACTTTAATCCTAAACAAACGCATTAAAATTAATCTTTATCTATTGCTTATCCGCGATAATAGTGATAACACGCTTATCGGTACTGATTAAGTAATACTTTTTGTATACAATTGTTCTTTAGTGGTTTTCAAGATATTGAAAAATATGCACTTGTGGGGTTTTGATAAAATCATTCTTAATAACAGAATAACTCAGCAATTATGAAGTTCTACATTGTTTTTCATGTTTTATTAAATGCTTTCTGTAATCTTAAGAATTCTGCATTAGAGAACAGGCGTATTTTCAGCAGCTGATTATGAGTCAGCGTAACGCACTTATCAGCTTTGCTTATAGATATATAGCTAGCATTTATTAATTTGTATATTAATTTACGTATTTACTGTAGCTACTAGCTCTCTTCTACCTTTTATCCAATGCATTTGTTATGATGAAAATAGATAAACTTGATAATTATAAATTGTTTAAGATTATTATATTATCAGCTATACACCTACGTATAGGGTAGGTTGGTGTAAGATGGCGCAGGAGATAAGATGGCGCACTCGCGATTGGTGGGTTCTGGTGTATCGTATGCAGCTAATTTCAATCGTGTTTTGTTGACTATCTGTGCCGGCACGTGCACCCAAAAAAAATTTCGACTTGCTCAAAAAACGATTGTTCCAGGTAAATTTTAAGATTTTGAACACTTTTAATCTAATTTTATTCTGATTTGGAAGTTAAATCAGTATAAAACAATGCATATATTATGCATTTTGAATGAGTGGTTGACTAAACAAATACTTTGTATCGACCTAAGAAACTAAATAATTCTGGTATTACATAAGAGATGGCATTAGTGCAATGATTTCTGCATTGTGGGGAAGTTTGTAAGATGGCGCAATGAGCGGGTGTACAACATAGCGCGCGCCATCTTACAAACCGTATTTTTAATTTGAGGAATGACTTTCTTTTTGAATTCTATTAGAAACAAAAATGCAGAATGTAAAGACGCAAAAGGAAAAGTGTTCACCTTCACTTATCGAAGGNCTGATTTGGAAGTTAAATCAGTATAAAACAATGCATATATTATGCATTTTGAATGAGTGGTTGACTAAACAAATACTTTGTATCGACCTAAGAAACTAAATAATTCTGGTATTACATAAGAGATGGCATTAGTGCAATGATTTCTGCATTGTGGGGAAGTTTGTAAGATGGCGCAATGAGCGGGTGTACAACATAGCGCGCGCCATCTTACAAACCGTATTTTTAATTTGAGGAATGACTTTCTTTTTGAATTCTATTAGAAACAAAAATGCAGAATGTAAAGACGCAAAAGGAAAAGTGTTCACCTTCACTTATCGAAGGAGCGCGTAATCTCATACATGAAGGTAAAAAATTACCTGTAATCCAATTCCAATTAAAGATCCACTAATAGGAAACGTATGAAATCAGAAGTAATTAGCAAACAGCAATAAGAGGCAGCAAGGAAACGAAAGGCTGAAACAATACCTAGAAAACCTAAGGAAAAATCTAAAGCACCCAACAAACCTACTGTAGAAAAGTTCTGCACATGTCTTGGGTGTCAGGAAATTTATAAGAAACCCCTAAAATAAGACTTTATAGAGTGCTCAAGTGTGTCAAGAATGATGTCATATTAAATGTACGGGATATCTTTGATTTGTTGTATTTAAATATGACATTTGTCTCCCTTAGATGTCCTAGCATTAACTGCGCCATCTTATCAACTTTGCTGCGCCAACTTACCGGATGGGTCGTGTAAAAGTGCGCATTTCTGATTTTTTATATTTATGTGAATATTTTTCTAAAGATAATAGATATGATTTTGATTTTAATGTTCTTTTGTTACCAATAAGTCAAAGATTCAGAATATGTAAATTTGATTTCGAAATGTTGCATTTTTTTTTTCTTATGACCGATTGTTTCAAAAGTGCGCCATCTTACACCAACCTACCCTAGGTACCCACTCAGTAGCTCAGTATTTGCCCTAAACAAATGAATGTATTACGTTAGCGCAAATAACAAAAGACGCAAGTACTTTATCACATCAAAGTCACATTAATCTTTAGTCGTATGATGTTATTCTTTGTTTTGTTTAACGTAATAGTTATTTTAGAATTGTTTGGTGATATTATTAGCAAATAATAATACCATTTACATTCAGCAAGCGTGGTGATCAATCCTTCTCCGTGTGAGAGGAGGCCTGTGCCCAGCAGTGGGACGATATAAAGGCTACTAAAAAAATACTATTTATCGAGATTATTTGTGATATGTGACAAAAGTTTCGTTGATGCAACCTGAAGATATAAGCTGAAAGCCCGATCTGTTCTACAAATTCTGGCCTAAGATTTACTCAATCATTATTTCGTAATTTTAGTTAACGAATTAATTAGTTAAAAATTTAAACACTCACGTGGTCTTAGGGTTGGCCTTAAAGATAGATTCGAGAAAAAATAAAATAAGCATACAAGAAGGTCTTCTTGTTGGCTACAAAAAAGATTTATTTTCTATTTTAAACATAAAGTAACAGTTTCTATACTCACACTAAGATAAACTCTTATTAGGTATCTTCATTACAAGAATTTTACACAAATTATATAACTTTGTAATTTCTGTTTGACCACTAAGTTAGTTTTAAGCGCTGCAATTTATAACATTTATGGTGTTATTCCGTTTTTGAATCAAGTATAGTCTGATCAGTAATCACGTATCACGAATCAAGAATGTCACGTAGTATCTGCCTAAAAGTAGATATAAATCACGTCGGTTAACTGCGGGTTTCAATAACCCAATCTATCTGCTGTCTGGCCTACTAGAGATAGAATTAGAACACTCCAACTAACTAATGTCAATTAAAAATGTACCATGTAGTAAAGAAAATGCATTGAAAACATCTGAAAATAGAAATAGGTATTTATGTGTAATTAGGTTGACTCTATAATTATGTAATACTATTCGTTTTCCCGCGGCCTCACCCGGCCCATACCCGGCATATAAAATATAGCCTACTTATGTCACTCGTGGATAATGTCTCTTTCGAATGGTGAAAGAATTTTTAAAATCGGTTCATTACTTCCAGAGATTACCCCCTACAAACAAACTTACTTTACAAATAATTTTACCTCTTTTTAATATTAGTATAGATGTATAATTAGGCTCTATATTCTAATTTGAAGAAAGAAAAATAACGAAGCAAATCCATTTTCTTCATCACATTTCTTGGTAGAAAAATATCTCAGTAACTGTAGTCCATCACATTACTTACTCATTCACATGTATTTATTAGTATGTAAATGACCTTAGGGCAAGGACACATCGTTGTAACATAACGGTTGTCAATCCGTTGCCGTGACTCGTCGATTGACAAGTGTGTTTCTGTCCTTAGATATTGATTAAGTGTCGTGATTTAGTTTAAAATTGAGTTATGTTCTTAGTAAATTATTGGGGTAAGGTATTGTTCTGCTTACTTCAATAAAAATAAAATATCTGTTACAGTGTTCTATTTTAGGATTTTAAAACTACACGTCTGTTTGTTAACAATTATTAACATTGATTTAGGAAATTTATTGTATTTTATTATGAATTTTATTGTATGTAGGATTGAGCCATACAACCTCACCACTTCCTACCTATACCTGTATCTAAACCATACATATACGTACACAAGAATCCGCCAGTGGTTTCACCCGTGGGAAATACACCACGCATCCAGACAGAGCCCAAATAAAAATTGACCTTCTTTGGTTAACACTGAAAAATTTCAAATCAGTCAAGTTTAGGTCTTTCATTCAAACAAAAACTTCAGTCTGATAATATAAATAAATCAAACCTACTCACAACATATCCACATACATACCCATTCCATGATTAATGAACTTTACAATCTAACTCTTCTAATAATCATGACAGGAATAGCAAACAGTTGTTACATAAATGTATGATACCGGTCGGAATGCGAGCTTTCACAACGGCTATGTGAACTAGCACTTTACAGTCACTCACTAAACGACTATGTGTTTCAAACTAATGGTAAATGGTGTACAGACAGCACATCCAGTTACCACAATCTGTCCAATTTCTGCAATCGATTTTCAACCTTATCGCAATGGCGGTAGGTTAATGTTTGATTGGTGAAATTTGACAGATTCGTATACGTTGACCTGCTGTCGTCTGTACTTTGAAAATTACTGAAAGTTTGGGAAGATTTTTTCCTCTTAAAGAGGGTCTTTTACCTTATTTCGGAAGTCATAGAACCAGTGATACTCGATTATTTCTTTAATGGAGAATTATTTGCATACCAGTCCTTAATCACCAGTGACTTAATAAAGATTAACACTCATTGGTTCTCTATGTGAGAAGAGGGCCGATGAATGCAAAATTCTTAAAACAATTCACCACACATACATCGATAAAGTTCACCATATTATGTTCCTGTTTGAGACTACTAGGACAAGAAATATTTCACCTTTGTAAAATTTTATTTACTAACCAGTAATATAGTAGCTTTTTTAAATAATATGTCTTATTTTTTCAAAAATTCCGCCTGTTAGACAGGCTCATAAAGAACTGTGTCATCTAGACGTAATTAAGTAAACTAGAACAAACTTATCTAGCAAGTTTATACAGTAATTAATAACTATAATTAATTTATAATTAACATCTCGGCCTGACAGCTACATGTAAACCATCTGATTTAGCTATCTTATTCTATAGAATAATATCTTACCACACAGTAAAATACAGTTAAACGTAATTTAGTCTCCTACCACAGTAGCACAAAATATTCAAGTGAACTTGTTTAGACTGTGACTCTGTGTCTAAAGCGGTGTTTTACAATAATTATAAATAGACTGCTATATGCGTGGGATCTCAGATAAGGAGTATTTCCTTTAGCACGATTTCTTTATTAATGAATGAGAAAGATATAATAAGATGTAGAAAAACTATTCATAGTGAACACCTACTAAATATAGATGTAGTAAACAGTAATGTACTTATTTTAAGGGGTTGTTTGAGGGTATAAGATGAGATTACGTATACTTAAAAATAGAAGGAGCTGAAATACCGCAGAGTCCCCCTCCCTCCTCCCTGAAACAAGCAAGTCGCCTGAAACGTATCTTAGGTAAAGTTTTCTATACATATCCTAATCCGCCTATATCCGAGATACCAATAGCGTCGCTAGGCGTTGACATTCGCTAAAACCTCCTCCAATACGGGTGTGTCCGGGTTAGGTTTATCCGTTATCCGTGAGATTAGGCGCTCTCTGTCTGGCGGGGCGGGGTCGCGCCACGCCCACCGGTCGATGCGGCCCACCGGCGCTCGCCTCATTGTTCCGTTATCTATCCGAGACGCAGCACGCTCATCCGCCGCTCGTCACAGATAAGCTGTGATGACGTCACCACCGCTACCTGCGCCACGGAGCGTTGCCACTGCTTCTCTGACGTCACAACTTGAGCGTTGCGACACAACACTATCTATTATGCTGTCAAATGCCTGTTAAGCTATTGTTGGTCTTCCACCTATAGCTATAGCGGCTGTTATCGCATGCGAAGTTAAAAACGAGATTTTCCTTTTGATGCTGTAATGAGGCTGGTAATTTCTTAGCGAGGTATCTGCTGGTAATACGTTTTGCAATCACCTTATAATTATATCTACGGTGTATCTTCACGCTTTGTCTTTGGAGACTGGGCAGGTGTAAAGGTGTAAGATGATAATAATTATTAATTCGAGAGTATTAAAGACGAGTTGGCACCAATACTTTAGTGAACATTATATATGTGTGTTGCACTGCGCGGATTTAAATTTCGGTTAAAAAGGTCTCGACATAAAGTAGTGTTCCCTGTTGTTCATATAGAATATGACTTTGACAAAGAAATCGGTTTCCTTTTCACTATCCAGCCTATACCAAGTAGCGGTACTTACAGTTTCGTAGGCCGGACTTAGTAGGCCTACCTAACTAAACTTTAGACGGTGCCGCTTTAAACCATTTAAATTCTTAATTATTCTTCCTACACCGTATTAAGCACTACCACCCAATATTCTAAGTCGCAGCTAGCACGAAATATCGGCTACAAAACGTAAATACGACAGCAGGTCAACTAGCCGAATCTGGCAAATTTTACCAATCGAATATTAACCTTGCACTATTGTGATAAGGTGGAAAATGTAATGAAGAAATTTGACAGATAGTAGTAGGTCTGTGAACAACAAGAACGATTGATATCGCTCCGTATTAGGTAGCCGGACCGCTCAGAATGATAATAAGGCAGAACAATCATGAATTATTAGTTAGAATTATTAGTTCTATGATAGACATGTGGCGTTTCCATTGACTTTGATCATTGTGTTCATGGCCGACAGGTTAGTTGATTTGTACTAATGCTTATGCTGGAAATATTAACTAGCTTCCAACCCCGGTTTCGCATGCGTCCCGGGGTTCCTACTTGATGTACGTACTCGAAAGAAATATGGATTATGACACTTACAAATAAATTGGCTTTAAGTTAGTAAAATAATTTTCAAACTTGGTTCAGTAGGTTTAGAGATTACCCCCTACTCCAAGTCACACTCACTTTTTAAAATAAATAAGTAAAGGTCTTGATCATGAACGAGGAGTAGGTATCTCAGATAGAGAAAGAGGGCAAACAAAGAAACGATGGATGAACTGCGTGAAAAAATATCCCTTTTAACTGAAGAAGAAAACCTAAAGAAGAAGAATGATTGACCGAATCATAAAACTATTAATTTGACAGAATTTTGGCCAGAAAAGCTCACAGAGGTACAGAGACAAAGATAGAAAGGAAACCTAAAATAAACTAAATATCATTGTCTTAGAGTGAAAACCTCGGAAATGCATTTATTTTCTATTTTTATTGCGTTTTAAGAAATATAACTTTGCAAGGAACAACCTATGTCTTTCTTATGAAAAATAACAGGTACCTCCTACACTTACGAGGTTTTCACTCTAATGTTACGTCGATATGAAGGTAATTTGAGCTAAAATCCTATTTAAATCAATCCCTCTATCCGACACTTCAACACATTGTCTACCCAACACATAACCTCCTTACGTAAGTAGGACAGGAGTGTTAATCTACCCGTGTTCATATCGTGAGACAGTGACGAGGGGGTGGGAGACACCCCCCGACCCCGCTTTATCGCGAACTCGATGAGATCAGACTCTTGATGTAGATTGGAGAACGAGGCATCTTCTTCCTAACCAAAATACATAGGAAGTGGTGAAGGGCGGGCGTTTCTGGGGCTGTCTTTTGTAGACTTGACCTTCAAAAAGTGCTGATTTTCAGCCTAATTTTGTTCATTAAAAATTTTGTATTTATTCTGATAGTAGAATAGATTTATGGCATGTTGCACAGGTTGCAGATAAAGTTCTTGATAGCTATATAATATATACTCCCATGAAAAAGTAGTCAAAATTTAAAACATAAGTAGGACAGGAGTGTTAATCTACCCGTGCTCATATCGTGAGACAGTGACGAGGGGGTGGGAGGCACCCCCCGACCTCGCTTTATCGCGAACTCGATGAGATCAGACTCATGATGTAGATTGGAGAACGTTCATTGTGAATTTTGTATTTATTTTCATAGAAGAATAGATTTAGAGTGATGAATTATTAGTAACTACTACGAGAGCTGAATCATGACTTTCTACAGGTATATATTGAATTCCTGAACTTTTGTCATGAACCGCTTTATGTGTTGGAAAAGGCAGTCTGAAAATTCATTCCACCTGTTATATGTTATGGAGCTTATAGTAAAAAGACAGATAGACGCGAGGATGTCTTTCCTTTTATGATTTAGTAGTCGTGCGGATGTAAAAATAAAACACAAACTTTCTATTTATGTTTGTGTGAACCATTTTATTAAGAAATTCTAACTCAATTAAGTTTTCTAGCCAAACACGTGAGCAAAATACAACTGTATGAGCAATATTGAAAGGCCGAACAATTTAGATCTACACGGTCAAGCACGACGGCAGATTGCATCTCAACCCCAACATAACGCCAAGTAATCGCATAATCATCAATAATCCTTAGCTCACACAAAAAGTATCGCAAGAAACGGATTTCGATCACGATACAATGACCAATTCTTTAACACTAACACACGAAAAAATCAACTATATGCCAAACAGAATAGAGTTCAAATCACCTTGGCAATGCCATTAGAAATGTTGCAACCCGCTGCGAATCAGGGATCAGTGAGGAGTAAAAAAAAATAAACAGATTTTAGGATTATAATTAATGAAATGTCACTTGATTTCTGACTTTTACTTACCTGAGTTTATGAGATGGATTTAAGTTGAATTTTTAAACGCCTACATTCGAATTCCTTGGGTGAATTGCACAGGAGTAATTCTAAAAGAGTACTCGTTGCAATTTTAGAGCTTATTGCTCTGTTCTTTCAAAGAACTTGTTGACGTGTTCTGATAAGTGACTGAAGAGTTCTACTACTCTTCAGTCACTTATCAGAACACGTCAAACGACTTAAATGGTAGCTGTCGTTTCCTCGGCAACAAAACTAATCTCCAAAAAAAACATATTCGTAAAAAGAAACACCGATGTCGTTCTCTATCGTATTTTATAATGCACTCATATTGCCAATTGACCATTCATAAAGAATACCAGGAAAAAGTCACTCAATCGATTCCAACATTTAATACACGAACGAAGTTCCTCATGGAAGCAGTTCTAGGACGCGAGCCATCACTATTGCATTGTACTGGCCTTGTAACAAAAGACGTGAGAATAAACCCAATGTAAGGAAACCTAAGAACTGTAATGCAAAATCTATTCAAAATTAAGACAATCATAGGAACTATGACAATGCATCAAACAAAATTACGTGATCGAAATATTTGAAAGTTTGGACTTGTTTGTCAGCAATGCTAAATCAGAATTGAGTAGCGGAGGTTTTAAGTATTCTTGAGTAAGAATAAGTAAAAGAGAAAAATCGCAGTAATATTAATATAAGTATTAGGTAAAAATATTTTTGGGGTTCAAATATAAATTCAAGGACAAAGTAGCATTAATGAAACCAAAACTAGAAATCCTACTTAGATGACCTGTGAAGGTTGAATTGCAGAAAAATATTAACCATCTCATTGGACCGAGGTCAACATTGGTCTAGTAAATAAAGAGCGCTGAGAATCACCTAAAACCAAAGATTGTAATTACCCCCTAAATTAAATCTCTCAATTCAAAAACTAAAGCAAAGGATTCTAAAATGAATTAAACGATACAAAATCCATCGGTTCTTAAACATCCAAGACCAATCCGAAGATCGACGGCCGATTCAAAAACCAAGAATAGAATGCGACGAATTTGACAAGTCACCGATTTTTTATCTCCAGAACAGATTATCTGGTCTCCTTACCCCACTCGATCAATCTTATCGAGGCAACTATGACATGCTGTAATTAAAAACGTCACAAGTTATTACGTTCTACAATTTCAATTTTGAACCTTATGATGCGGCTTGAAGGTTGATATTTGGATGATGGGCTTTGAATGGAGATGCAACCGCTAAGGTCGAAGTCGGTGGATCATCGCCGGATTCCAGGAAATTCGGCTCGCGTGAATACCTGCCCGTACAGGTAATACTATACACCTCATATCTATAGACAGGGCAAAATAAAAATTTTGGTATATTTTAAGATTTCATACCTAATATTGAATATTAATTTGGGTCCATCATAAAAGAATTTAATCATAATCCTATTTCAGAATTATTTATTTTAAAAGTTTTAATTAGCTACTTAAATTCTTTGGCACAACTTGTATAAAAGACTTATAGGTTCTTAATTATAATTATTATTCAACTTATCTGCTAATGATGTTTCATAATGATAATAACAAAATAATAACAAGTAATAGAAGCAATTGGGACTCAATTACACATTATTTTGTAGTAGGTGATCAAACAATAAAGAAATAAGGCCTTTTTCTCGCACAGATTTTTATAGAAAGACGATAACATTTACATTAGACGATAACATTAGCGTTAACATTTCTTTTTAATATTTACATAATACACTTATTAGGATTTACATATTTAAAGAAGTTGTTCTTCCTAGCGCAACGACGTGAAAATTAATCGCTTGCCGCCTCTAAACGTTCATAGGTCTACAACGATATGACTTGCTATTTGTCCACCGGCTTGTTATTGTTGACCCTACTTCTTGCCTTTAAACAAATAATCTAGTAACGTGCGAAAATAACGAAATTATTACCTACCTGCTTCGTTTTATCGGTCAAGGGTTCCTGGAACTCCTGAATGCGCGCTTTCAAAAACATCCATCGATTAAAAATGACGAATCTGCAATCGATTGATCGTTCAGATAAATCGATTGAAAAATACCGATATTTTATTTCGTTTCTTCATAAAAGTAATGTTAACTTACCATTAGTGGGATTCATATATTAGTATGAGGTTAATATGACATTAGTTCGTAGGATAGGGCTTATTTTTTCAGTGAGCTACTGCAATAATNTACCAGGAAAAAGTCACTCAATCGATTCCAACATTTAATACACGAACGAAGTTCCTCATGGAAGCAGTTCTAGGACGCGAGCCATCACTATTGCATTGTACTGGCCTTGTAACAAAAGACGTGAGAATAAACCCAATGTAAGGAAACCTAAGAACTGTAATGCAAAATCTATTCAAAATTAAGACAATCATAGGAACTATGACAATGCATCAAACAAAATTACGTGATCGAAATATTTGAAAGTTTGGACTTGTTTGTCAGCAATGCTAAATCAGAATTGAGTAGCGGAGGTTTTAAGTATTCTTGAGTAAGAATAAGTAAAAGAGAAAAATCGCAGTAATATTAATATAAGTATTAGGTAAAAATATTTTTGGGGTTCAAATATAAATTCAAGGACAAAGTAGCATTAATGAAACCAAAACTAGAAATCCTACTTAGATGACCTGTGAAGGTTGAATTGCAGAAAAATATTAACCATCTCATTGGACCGAGGTCAACATTGGTCTAGTAAATAAAGAGCGCTGAGAATCACCTAAAACCAAAGATTGTAATTACCCCCTAAATTAAATCTCTCAATTCAAAAACTAAAGCAAAGGATTCTAAAATGAATTAAACGATACAAAATCCATCGGTTCTTAAACATCCAAGACCAATCCGAAGATCGACGGCCGATTCAAAAACCAAGAATAGAATGCGACGAATTTGACAAGTCACCGATTTTTTATCTCCAGAACAGATTATCTGGTCTCCTTACCCCACTCGATCAATCTTATCGAGGCAACTATGACATGCTGTAATTAAAAACGTCACAAGTTATTACGTTCTACAATTTCAATTTTGAACCTTATGATGCGGCTTGAAGGTTGATATTTGGATGATGGGCTTTGAATGGAGATGCAACCGCTAAGGTCGAAGTCGGTGGATCATCGCCGGATTCCAGGAAATTCGGCTCGCGTGAATACCTGCCCGTACAGGTAATACTATACACCTCATATCTATAGACAGGGCAAAATAAAAATTTTGGTATATTTTAAGATTTCATACCTAATATTGAATATTAATTTGGGTCCATCATAAAAGAATTTAATCATAATCCTATTTCAGAATTATTTATTTTAAAAGTTTTAATTAGCTACTTAAATTCTTTGGCACAACTTGTATAAAAGACTTATAGGTTCTTAATTATAATTATTATTCAACTTATCTGCTAATGATGTTTCATAATGATAATAACAAAATAATAACAAGTAATAGAAGCAATTGGGACTCAATTACACATTATTTTGTAGTAGGTGATCAAACAATAAAGAAATAAGGCCTTTTTCTCGCACAGATTTTTATAGAAAGACGATAACATTTACATTAGACGATAACATTAGCGTTAACATTTCTTTTTAATATTTACATAATACACTTATTAGGATTTACATATTTAAAGAAGTTGTTCTTCCTAGCGCAACGACGTGAAAATTAATCGCTTGCCGCCTCTAAACGTTCATAGGTCTACAACGATATGACTTGCTATTTGTCCACCGGCTTGTTATTGTTGACCCTACTTCTTGCCTTTAAACAAATAATCTAGTAACGTGCGAAAATAACGAAATTATTACCTACCTGCTTCGTTTTATCGGTCAAGGGTTCCTGGAACTCCTGAATGCGCGCTTTCAAAAACATCCATCGATTAAAAATGACGAATCTGCAATCGATTGATCGTTCAGATAAATCGATTGAAAAATACCGATATTTTATTTCGTTTCTTCATAAAAGTAATGTTAACTTACCATTAGTGGGATTCATATATTAGTATGAGGTTAATATGACATTAGTTCGTAGGATAGGGCTTATTTTTTCAGTGAGCTACTGCAATAATCAAAACAGGGCTCGTCCGGGATTTGAACCCGGGACCTCTCGCACCCAAAGCGAGAATCATACCCCTAGACCAACGAGCCGCTTGCAATTATTGCTGAACTAAATGTTACCATATAAGTAAGTAGGTCGTTAAATAACACTTGTGTAAACTATAGCGTGACGTCACAATGTCATTAGTACTACTAGAAAAGTAATAGCAACTACCGGCTCATTGGTCTTGATCTAGTATTTTCTTCGCGATGATTCTCGCTTTGGGTATGAGAGAGATCCCGGGTCCAAATCCCGGGCCAATCCAGTTCTACCCCTTCACCACTGCCCCACTACGAGGTATTCCTCGAAGCACCACTGTTTTGAAACGCTTCTAAAGCTTCTAAATAATTCTTCACTACACACTACAAAGTCTCAAATAAAATGATACATCCAGTCCATATTGTACCGTACATCTATTTTTTCCCTATTTGCAATACATTTCTCCTAATTCACTTTATTACGCCTCATTCGTCGTATCTCACATACGAATTGTGTTTAAACGGAACTTTATTATTTTCCAAAGCGGAACGGGCCACAGATGTTGGGTCTCAAATAATTTCCAGATACCACGTTAGGAGTATGAACCGATACGCTCGCAATAAGAATGTACGTACTGTGTTTTACTTACTCGGAGAGAGATGGGGAGCACGCGACACGTTTGTGACGACTTTTAGTCTGTACGACTTTTTATTTTGTAGTGTTTTATTTGTTTTGTTACGCTTATCATTATGCTTATGATTACCTATCCCAGTAATAAGCAATAAGGAACAATGCATAATTTTAACAAAAATACATAGATTTAGAGTAGGTACGTTTAATGGTAACCTTAATAAGATTAAGTCGGATGTGATGTTTCTCCATTACATCATCAGTTCAGGAGATTCTGTCGAATTGAATGTTGTAAAAATAACAAAACAATCTAAATACACGCAGCATTAAACTTAATTAGAAGTATTTTTTGTCTGACTCAGCTATGGTGGACATTACAATATCATAAACTTCATTTATAAGAAAAGAACTACGTAATGTCCTATACGAGTGTCAGAATTTAAGTGTGTTATCACCTTATCAGTATCACACCAGAGGATATACGTTTGTTTAATTAAAAAAATACATAAAATGAAAAAAGACTATAGGCGTAAAATACTTGTAAAGAAATCGAATCTGTGTTTGTTATTTTTCGAATCGGATCGTCGAGTCTAAAAGACGTTAGCATCCATACGTTTTATACACAAACGAATTGAATAGATACTTTTCCAACGTTTATGCTGATATTTTTCTGCAATATTTATACTTGGTAGGATAATACTTAAATGAAACAACTCTGTACCAATGTATCTCTGCAACCCCTTTATAATTTGAGTACCTATGTAAATTCAACAGTGAAGGAATATTACTTTTTGTGTAATAAATATCTTGAATCGTTCTTAGATAAATTATTGGAATATTTTCTGCAATTACTAATTAAAGATTTTGATTATTCACAAATTAAAGTTCTTGCTTTTTGTGTTTTGGAGTGTTTGAGTTTGATTGAAATAGTTTCATCCATGCGTATACCTACGTAATCCACGCTACGTCTATACGTTGATAGGTTGTTTACTGCAATGATTAATGTCTAAAGTATATTATAAAACAATTAACATCAAACTGTATACTGCATGGATAGTATTCGGAAAAGCAAAGAGCATTGAATAAAATTACAATGTTATCCACCTTCTCGCTAAGATTTAAAACATAAGTAGTTGATAAGCAATTCACCATGGCTACTCGAGAAGGATATTTGTGATCATCTGTCTCATTTACTGCTGTCCTCCTCACTAGAGAGTGAAAGAGATGCAAGACGTGTCGAACTGTCGATGCAATAGTTCGTTGTAGAATAGGATAGTCGGTCTAGAAGTAGCGTGCCTAATTGCGTTTAGCCAAAACATTACGTTAGTTTGAATAGTGTTATTAAATTATTCGTATTTTCTCACATCGGCTCGTTGGTCTAGGGGTATGATTCTCGCTTTGGGTGCGAGAGGCCCCGGGTTCGAATCCCGGACGAGCCCGATTTTTTACAGCATCCCTACTACCATACTATAAAGATAATCATAGTGATAGACTGACATCTTATTAGTACAAAATTAAACCTTGTTACCAAGATCAGTATAGAGTTAAACTTTTTTTTTAAGATCCATTTTGGTACTTATCTTTTTTTTAGGTGGGAAATCATGGTGTTGACCCCTCTCGTTGTGGGCGCAGCTGGAGGGAGTGTACCGACTTTTAGTGACTTAAACCTTAGTATACCAGGGCAGCGGTAACTTTTACGAACAATTCCGCAGCCACAGCAAGCACGGCTATAAGGGGCTAAATTCTATGGTAACTGGTATTTACTACTAACTCCCTAAGAAAATATATCTAAGTATAAACTTTATACTTCAAAATACTCTCAAAAACGTCTCAAATAAGACCAAGGATGACAGAGCTCAATTAACATCGCTCCAAGATCTTTCGTCGATTGATCAGCAAACGTCGTCAAAGGAAATAATCTGTGTTGGGGGTGCATTAAAATATAAATATCGTCGTTAGCAAATCATTAGCCAGTACATTTTTCCTCTGAAAGATCGCTCCGTTTCCTATCAATCGGAGCAAATAGAGGACCCTAAGATGGCGCTTTGTGATCTAGTAATACGTAGTGCTCATTTTATGTTTAATATCCATTAAGACAAGTAAGCTTTGTAGAGTAACTTATTTATTTATGCAAGGAAATGCGATTCTCTTTCTAATTTCTGACTATATAATATCTAACGTGGCAATGCTGCCAGCCTCTTAGGTTACGCTTCCAGTGGGCGGCGATTAGGAAATTTATTTAATTTAGGAATTTTATTTAATATGTAAAAAAAACATTCTTACTAGAATTTTTAATGTTATTCTAACTCGAAATTACTACCATTGAAGTAGACAGTTGTATGGTAAATATACGTAATAGTTATTTTGAAAACGTTAATCACCCAAGTAGCGTATTTAGCGCTGATCGCCAGTATACGCCATTTTAGCGCTCGCCTTATAACGATCAAATCTTAGGGGTGAGCTCCTCGCTCTAATACAAGACGTGCTTACGAAATTTGTATGAATCTCAAGACAAATTTGTTTCGTGAGCATAAGATCTAATCACAATTAAAACGATTTAACTATTCACCATTGGAATAATAACGTTTTAATTCAAACACGATCAAATGAGCCCGAGCGCTAGCGTAACTCCTTCCCTTAAAAAAAATTGATAAGTGGTGTACCTGAAATAAACAAAAAAACATAGATTAGAATCTAACATATTTTTCTTCTCACTGATATAATAAGTAGCTAAGGAAAATTCAATCAGTTGAGTTTTACCCATTAATGTGTGTGAGGAATATTGGACATTAAATCCTTCAAGGACCGATAACTTCTTGTAATTTAAACCATAACTGAAATACTAATTAAATAAATGTTCAAACCTCTATGCACCATAAAGTAACAATATTAGAAGGTACCAACCCTGGCCAGTGTTGTTCATTTAGCCATCTGCAAGTCCCTTAGCAGTTATATTGCGATTAATATATCGATACACGGCGTAGGGAAGGGACGCAGATAATTTAATAACTCACGCACTTTGCTCAATGGGACTGCGATCCCTTAGTATTATTGATCATTTAAGAATATACAATTGTTCTATATTGGGTTCAATAAGATTAGAGCCGAAAGCTAATCAGAAAAATTCAAATTTTAGCTCTTATTCGAATTTCACAAACTCGCAATATTGTGAATGTTATCGTAATTTGTAGGCTTCAAGACTTGATGAATCCTGTGACCCAGGGTATGGAGTATGAGTGGTGNATCGTTCTTAGATAAATTATTGGAATATTTTCTGCAATTACTAATTAAAGATTTTGATTATTCACAAATTAAAGTTCTTGCTTTTTGTGTTTTGGAGTGTTTGAGTTTGATTGAAATAGTTTCATCCATGCGTATACCTACGTAATCCACGCTACGTCTATACGTTGATAGGTTGTTTACTGCAATGATTAATGTCTAAAGTATATTATAAAACAATTAACATCAAACTGTATACTGCATGGATAGTATTCGGAAAAGCAAAGAGCATTGAATAAAATTACAATGTTATCCACCTTCTCGCTAAGATTTAAAACATAAGTAGTTGATAAGCAATTCACCATGGCTACTCGAGAAGGATATTTGTGATCATCTGTCTCATTTACTGCTGTCCTCCTCACTAGAGAGTGAAAGAGATGCAAGACGTGTCGAACTGTCGATGCAATAGTTCGTTGTAGAATAGGATAGTCGGTCTAGAAGTAGCGTGCCTAATTGCGTTTAGCCAAAACATTACGTTAGTTTGAATAGTGTTATTAAATTATTCGTATTTTCTCACATCGGCTCGTTGGTCTAGGGGTATGATTCTCGCTTTGGGTGCGAGAGGCCCCGGGTTCGAATCCCGGACGAGCCCGATTTTTTACAGCATCCCTACTACCATACTATAAAGATAATCATAGTGATAGACTGACATCTTATTAGTACAAAATTAAACCTTGTTACCAAGATCAGTATAGAGTTAAACTTTTTTTTTAAGATCCATTTTGGTACTTATCTTTTTTTTAGGTGGGAAATCATGGTGTTGACCCCTCTCGTTGTGGGCGCAGCTGGAGGGAGTGTACCGACTTTTAGTGACTTAAACCTTAGTATACCAGGGCAGCGGTAACTTTTACGAACAATTCCGCAGCCACAGCAAGCACGGCTATAAGGGGCTAAATTCTATGGTAACTGGTATTTACTACTAACTCCCTAAGAAAATATATCTAAGTATAAACTTTATACTTCAAAATACTCTCAAAAACGTCTCAAATAAGACCAAGGATGACAGAGCTCAATTAACATCGCTCCAAGATCTTTCGTCGATTGATCAGCAAACGTCGTCAAAGGAAATAATCTGTGTTGGGGGTGCATTAAAATATAAATATCGTCGTTAGCAAATCATTAGCCAGTACATTTTTCCTCTGAAAGATCGCTCCGTTTCCTATCAATCGGAGCAAATAGAGGACCCTAAGATGGCGCTTTGTGATCTAGTAATACGTAGTGCTCATTTTATGTTTAATATCCATTAAGACAAGTAAGCTTTGTAGAGTAACTTATTTATTTATGCAAGGAAATGCGATTCTCTTTCTAATTTCTGACTATATAATATCTAACGTGGCAATGCTGCCAGCCTCTTAGGTTACGCTTCCAGTGGGCGGCGATTAGGAAATTTATTTAATTTAGGAATTTTATTTAATATGTAAAAAAAACATTCTTACTAGAATTTTTAATGTTATTCTAACTCGAAATTACTACCATTGAAGTAGACAGTTGTATGGTAAATATACGTAATAGTTATTTTGAAAACGTTAATCACCCAAGTAGCGTATTTAGCGCTGATCGCCAGTATACGCCATTTTAGCGCTCGCCTTATAACGATCAAATCTTAGGGGTGAGCTCCTCGCTCTAATACAAGACGTGCTTACGAAATTTGTATGAATCTCAAGACAAATTTGTTTCGTGAGCATAAGATCTAATCACAATTAAAACGATTTAACTATTCACCATTGGAATAATAACGTTTTAATTCAAACACGATCAAATGAGCCCGAGCGCTAGCGTAACTCCTTCCCTTAAAAAAAATTGATAAGTGGTGTACCTGAAATAAACAAAAAAACATAGATTAGAATCTAACATATTTTTCTTCTCACTGATATAATAAGTAGCTAAGGAAAATTCAATCAGTTGAGTTTTACCCATTAATGTGTGTGAGGAATATTGGACATTAAATCCTTCAAGGACCGATAACTTCTTGTAATTTAAACCATAACTGAAATACTAATTAAATAAATGTTCAAACCTCTATGCACCATAAAGTAACAATATTAGAAGGTACCAACCCTGGCCAGTGTTGTTCATTTAGCCATCTGCAAGTCCCTTAGCAGTTATATTGCGATTAATATATCGATACACGGCGTAGGGAAGGGACGCAGATAATTTAATAACTCACGCACTTTGCTCAATGGGACTGCGATCCCTTAGTATTATTGATCATTTAAGAATATACAATTGTTCTATATTGGGTTCAATAAGATTAGAGCCGAAAGCTAATCAGAAAAATTCAAATTTTAGCTCTTATTCGAATTTCACAAACTCGCAATATTGTGAATGTTATCGTAATTTGTAGGCTTCAAGACTTGATGAATCCTGTGACCCAGGGTATGGAGTATGAGTGGTGCAAAACAGGGCTCGTCCGGGATTTGAACCCGGGACCTCTCGCACCCAAAGCGAGAATCATACCCCTAGACCAACGAGCCGCTTGTTGCTGTCACTTATTTCTAAGTTATTCTATAGTGTAATTATTATTGATTAAAACATTAATTGATTATTTATATAAAGAAATAGGTTTGTTAATACATAAGTATATGAAAAAAAATAGTGTAATTAGTGATACTGTGACGTCACACATAGTTCGGAATAGGAAAGTTTGCACAAGTGTTAAGAATAATGACGCATCAAACATAACCGGCTCGTTGGTCTAGTGGTATGATTCTCGCTTTGGGTATGAGAGGTCCCGGGTTCAAATCCCGGACGAGCCCTGTTTTGTGGGGGCCAATCTATTTACTTTCCACAATTGTAATCCCCGCACCAGTCCGAAAATTTATAACCGCAAGTTTAAAACGTTTCGCAAAGTCGGTGGACATTTGAATGTTTTAACATTAACTTGGAGGGGTACTTCGTTTTGTTCGAGGGAACTGGAATCATCTTAATGCCGGTAATTATACGGATTCACCGAATTACTCGGTCATAAGTAAACAAACGGAATGCCCTATTTACAATCGTAAATTTTAGAGACAACTCCGAGCACAAACAAGATGCTACACCTCCGCTTTGAAGTGGATTGTTGTATTTATTTTAATTTTGTTCTGTTTTTCTGATAGAGTTGTAAAGAATACTTACTTGCTATCGTGTAGACTGAGATCCCAAGGCTGTTAGGCATATCTTAATTTCTGCCAAAATAGTCATGCTACAGAATTTCACACAAAAAATCTATGAAAAGGAAATTAGACTAAACACATCTATCTTCTATGTAAATCCCAGGCTTATATTAGATACTATAGCTTGTAAGCATAGCGTATCAAAAGTACAACATTTATTTTATGTGCAAAGTCAAGTAAATATCAATGTTTCCAAACAATCGAAATGAAACAGCTCCTCATTTCAATATATTTCAATAAAAACCGACTAACAAAAGAAAATCTCGTTATGAATATTTCATTACGTTTCTAAGCACTAAGATTTATAGATTGTTGACATTAAAAATTGTAATTAAAAATAACATCAATCAGGGGATGACGGGTGCGTACATTCACAATGGAATCTAAGCCTTGTCATTTCGGTGGCTTTTAGAAGAAAAGCGTTGGGAAAAACTGCTGGCCGCCACGAATAATGACGGCTAGGTATTGTCGCAGTTTTTAAAATAAAAAAAAAATATTACGTCACTAGGGTTTTGACCTTCAGAAATTTTGATCTACCACATTCTCCAGTGTTAATCATTATGTTTTCGTAGATTTTGCCTATATCGTCCCTCCTAGGCACTCCAATACGTTGAGACTAAACTGTATGCCATTAATCTCACCACCAATATCAAGGACAGCACAATAGGTGGTATTAGCTACATGTTACTTAAAATAGCAATTGGAAAAAATAAAACCAACAGGGTAATCTTTGGTGAATCGAGCGCAGAAGTAACTGTCAGAATAAGTATTAATTTAATTCTAAACATTTACAGTATGATCGCTATATCAAAAGCTCAAGTACACAAGTAATTATATAAACATATAACTTGTGTAGGATGGTAATATCATATTAAACCACTTGTTTTCCTTCTGCGAAAAAATACACTTGGGTGAATGATTAAGTAAGTGTGTACTTCGCCGTATTTTGCAATTGCGAACAATAATAACTCCTACTTATTTTTTTAGAAAGATAAACAACATATAATTATACGTCGTTATGTTAAAAACATTAAGATATTTGAATTTAAAAGAAAACTAATTATCGGTTTTTATCGTGCATCCCGTTTGAAACAAAATAATGTCGACAATTCTTGGACGACCAAAGAAATGATGGCTTTGTGAATTGCATGGTGTGAAGGTCGATATGGCTAGGAAGAATATAACATGTGAGATGACAGCAAATAGAAGAGCATGGAAGAAGAAATGATGAATTCTTTACTCTTAAAATAACTCCAGCAACCATATCCAGCTCTATCACAACACAGATGTACATAAACACCATTTGTTCTAGAAAATCCTAGCACTTTATACAAAGTTGCAATAGGTACATAGTACAAGACAACATAGCGATTTTGTCGCATTTAATTAATAAGAGGAACAAGGCAACTTAAACATAAACAGATCAAGTATCTAGCGTGAGCTGTACAATTTCGTCGTATTTACAGGAGCACCAGTGACGTAAGCCTAACGACTGAGAAACGCGGAAAATAAACAGCGATTTTAGGTCTGTATCGCAAATTATGTAGGATTCTTTGACTCGGATCCTCTCTCAGTTACTGAAATTCTCGATAGAATGAGATGTGAATCTGGTGCCTTGGAAATTGTTGCGCTTTTCCTATTTCAATTGTAGACCAGTCTGCATATCGCGATGCAATGGTAATACAGTCTTTGTCCGATGAAATGCGTGCCTCATCTCCTACAAATTGAAATGCCAAAGTTATTGAGATAACACCCTTGTCTTTCTTGACATTTCTCCTGGAGAGTTTGATTATAAGCTATCATCTTCTAAATCTCCCATATCATATTTTTCACTTCTAATTGTCAACTATGGTTAAACTTTTAACACCAAATATTACTCTACCTGGAAAAATTTACATTATGTCCTAGATTTCCAATCCGCTTTTCGCGCCACCAAGTCATCACCACAACGGCTGTGTAGCTTGCGAGCTAAATGGCTGGCGCTCCGTCTCGCGGCCGGCTAATGAAATAAGATCCCGGCTCCGAGCTAAGGAATGGTGGAATTAAAACTACATAAATGAGCGGCCGAGACTTCAAATGGGAAATTTTACAGCGCCACAGTAAATTGTATACTTTGATACAATTGTTGTGACGTTTACATTTTTGTAGTCGCCCGATAAATATAAGGATTTTCTTGAAGAGTGTTCCAAATTGAAATTCGAGTGTTTATTTCAATTAAATCATTTGTACAGTTTCTATATAATGCTAAATAGAATCACCTTTCTTCATGCCCTTACTTGAAGTATTGGCCAGCTATAAAAATAGGGCTCGTCCGGGATTTGAACCCTCACACCCAAAGCGAGAATCATACCACTAGACCAACGAGCCGCTTGTTATTGTTACTTACTGCTTTGTTTTCTAGTAGTAACAATGACATTGCGTGGTAACAGAATAGTTCAATTTGCAAAAGTGTTAACAAAAAAATACTTTGTCCATTCTCCATCCATTACTTACCTCTCCACTTTACTCCTGGGTCTAGCTAGGCCACCATCTGAAAGAAAAGCAAAAGGAAAAGCGCAACACAGAAAAACTCATGACATTATGTATATATTAAATATATGACAAACAATCTCATATTACAAAAAAGATCACACTCAGCTTCAAACATGTTTTGGTACCAACTATAAAAAGGTATCACAAATAAATATTGATATCTTTGAGCGATACCTTAGGTGCGTACAATAAAAATAAATAATTATCATTGTGGAGTTTCCTTCCTGGAACTTCAGATGAAAGTGAGGGCTTAAGAAGCCCTTTGAACGAAGTCATCTGCCTCTTGATTGATGGCACTGCGCAGATTTATTATGTTAATTCAACGCCATTACGAAAAACTCCCTAATGAAGCGATGATTTTTGTATATATTTTGCCAAATATAGTTGAAGATTCTTTTGAAGTTCGTAAACGAAATAGTTGGCAATATTTTTCCTTTGTAGGAGTAATACCGGTGGCACCATAAGGAACTATATTTAGCCTTTATTTTGGAAAGAAATACTTCAAACAGTTAGAGAAAATATGTCCGTAAACTGTAACATCAACCAACAAAATAATCTCGTCATATTCAGGGCTTACAAGCGATAGGCAGCCATAAAATTCATGCCTTTCAAACTTAATTCCAGCAAATGTTAATACCTTTCTTTTACATATCTGTCTTTCAGGAAACTGAACATTTCTAGTACTATCAATCTACCTATCAGGTAACCGATTTCTAGACACATAGGTCGTGCATCAACTACGCCAATCCGCGGCACAATATGGCAGGCAGTGAGCAAGTTTACAATGGCCTGTCATACGTGTAGCTGTCAATGCAGCTTTGTGTGCCTCTAGATTGTGCCTTCTAGAGATATGGCTAACTGTTTGTGACTAGGGATATTTTCTGTCTAGTCATAAACCTGCCAAGCAAAGCGACTGAGGTATTTTGGGAAGGACATTATATGAATAAATGAGAGGTTTCTTTTTCTCTTTAAAACCTAAAACGAAGCTATGGACTCTCAATGGGTTACATTTATTGTCTTTAAGATGTTTTTTCCTCCTTCTATTGTATCACCGAAAAAAAGACAGCCAAGATTAAGAAAAGTATCACATTTAGGCATAATATATCAATATTGAGCTGATTCAGTATAGGTGTTCTAAAATATAAGTTCAAAATAAGTAAACAAACGATCCGACGTAGCGAAACATTGTCAGCCAAATTACATCAAGGAACCTAATGAACAGGTAGACGATACACGTTACTACTCCAGGCATCCGTAGCAAAAACTCCATAAATAACATTATTAGCGGTACAGTCGCGTATTATTGAATCAACATCAACCCTCGCCCACCTCACAATTACTTGGTGCCTTGCCTTCAAATCATTTTAACCCTTGCCCGGCGGAGATAAGTTTATTTTGAGCCGGTTGAGTGCCGTTGTTCGTCATTCGTTTAAGTGCTTCTTTTGTGACGACATTCCAGTGCGCCTCTCTCAATTAACCCGGTGGAAGCTCAAAAATTAAGTTAAATACTCCGACTTTGCTGGCGGTGTTTACTTATTGGCAATCGACGTGGTAGCAATAACTTCGTAAATTAAAACTCTGCTGGGACTAATGTGCTCTCCAAGGTTTAGAGCAAGCGGCGCGACGATGCTTCATCTGCAATAGCTATAGGCTACACATGAAAAATCAATGGGCTTTTTCAAATTAATTAGAATTTCTTACTACATTTTTCAATCCCAAATTAAAAATACTATCTTGATTAGTTTCTTTAAAAAAGAATATGTTACTTTAAGCAAACAATGCCAACACACACAAAAATATAAATTATGCAAAATCATAACTAAAATAATCACAAAAAATATCAGTACAAAATCAAACTCCACCGATTCTAATTTCACACTTCCATACAAGTATAAAACACGTCCAACAATAATTTCACATTGTACCTACATGTCAAACGTACTTACATCGTGTATGTTGTAACACCGTGTCTAAGTTGTAAAACTAATGCTGCCGAGTAAACTTGGCTTACCGACACTATAAGTAGCCACATATTTCATACAGGCTCAGCTACCTGCGCCTAAAACAATCAAACAGCCACTTAAACAACGTGTACAAACAACTACAAGTTACAAACATGCTTAGGTTTAACTAAATACCAAGTTCGGCTTAAGTAAGATAAGTTAGCGCGGATACGCCATGTTTGTTGTGCTTAAGCGTACGTGGAATGTACTCAGTGATTATTTTTATAAGATTTTCGGGTTTTGTTCATAGTACTGTGACTTGTTTGTACTTATACTGTTTCTATTTCATGATCTTTTCCCCTATTGGACTGGTCTTTTGCCCACCTACTCTTAATGCCAATAGAGAAGAGTCTGCCAAAATCAAAAGCCTTTCTATAGCAGAGAGACATCTCGATCTGAAGCACATCATGATATTGTCGAATTCCTTGGCTTGCATGAAAATTGTTAATTGTTATTTATTTACACATCTACTATAGCCACGATACGAATGTAAAGGTTGCTGGAAAAGCATGTTTCAATGATTATAATAAAAATAAGCCCCTTGAAGATTGTTTTGTGTAAACAAGCACGTAACAGTAGGTAATCTCATGCAATTTGACGGTTGGTGTATAAACCGACAGTTGTAGCGTAACAAACATCTTCGTCGGTAAATTATGCGATGGCACTCGACTAATCCGCGGAATAAATTAATAGTACATTAAGCATCAATCCGGAATTCGCATTAATAAGTTTATACAGAACACCGGGCGATTCGTGTTCAGCGGAGCCACCCCAGCCGCCCGCAATTTATTTAAGAATGTTATGTAAATTTGAACACAAGTCTTTGATCGTCCGCATCAAAAGTCCAAGCAAAAAACTTCCACTAGAGCGGAGAAAAAACGAGAGGAGCTTAAGAAAAATAATGATTTAATCTTACTTTTCGCTGTCTCGCATATAAAAGCGTCGTGGCGGGGTGGCGTGGGCGGAGGGCGCGAGAATCGGTTTTAATCTTTGCTTTGTAAAGGTGATTATGAAGGATTATAGGTTTGCAAGTATGGCTGAAATTTCGCGGCTGAAGAGGCGGCCCCTTCGACTCATTTATGCCATATTTTTTGGGCCGCAGGTGGGGTTGCGGTCGCCCCCTCGGATACTTTACAACTTTTCCTTATTCTAGAGCCGTTCAAAGGAAAGGCTTTATTACGTTTTGTTTTGTCTTCACCGATTGACGTTTGTAGTGTTTCTTTTGGATGAGCTGTGGTCTGCGTTTACGTGGCCACAATGCTGGTGGGAACTGTGTTAGAGGTTTTCAGGACAAAACTTAGATGCGCATCTAAAACAGAACTTATCAAACTATAAAAAAACATTTTATTTTTCTTTTCTAGAAAGGCAATAAAAAATTGTATTTAAAGTTTTTTATTTGTTTTTAAGTAGTTATACGCCAAATCTTATTTTTCACAAGAATTACGATTTTACTCAGATTTTTTAAATACATCTACACATTGTTAAATTTCTTAGTTCTACAAAGTAATTTTATTTTGCTCTATACTTTTTAGCAAGAACAAAAAGTTTGGTATAATAAGAAGGTATATACAGACATACTTGAGAGCGTTTCGATTCGTTAGATCCGAAGCAGCCAACCGCGACAGCGTGCAGTTTTGTCATTTTTCATTACGTGACCAGATCAGGTTTGTCATTTGAAGCGACGGCGATCTCCACCGGTATAGCCTTTAGCCATCTCTTCACAAAGCGTCAC
This sequence comes from Heliothis virescens, assembly GCA_002382865.2. Lineage (NCBI taxonomy): Eukaryota > Metazoa > Arthropoda > Insecta > Lepidoptera > Noctuidae > Heliothis > Heliothis virescens. Next base: position 11,931,940 of record NWSH02000517.1, read on the forward strand.
AACTTTCAACTCATACTACAATGCAATTTATGTCTAATTACAAGCGTAATAGAGTGTACATTACCCTTTGTTTGGCTACAGTTAAGATCTTTCCATTCGGAGCGAATGATTGAGTAAAGCTTCTCTTGTTAGATGAAGAGTGGTGCCTGTGTAAGACTTGGACTGTTACTATGAATACGTAAACGTTGGATGAAGCCACGTCTAGATGCAGTCTTTTAATTTACAGTATTTTCTACAGAGCAACATTTCATGCGAACTTCGTAACGTGCTACGCCGCTACGAGTGTTCACTGAGTTCGTAGCAACGTATCGCGAATTGAGTTTTTAAATATTTTCATGTTCGTATTGAAAAGTCTTTTGTGTTCTTTTGATTGATAAATAGAGATAGATGTGTTCTTCTCTTGCACAGATGATGCGATCAAATTAATACAATTACCCTAAAGAAATATGGCATAAGTAGACGGATACTTATGTAACGGCTGACTTAATTATATTGCTTGATCTCTGCGGGGCGGGGGCGGGGGGCGTCTCATCTCAATCGCAAATCGGCCATCTTGCGCCCCCGAGATCGCCGCCCGCACCCCCGCCACCCCCTCGTCCATTATACTTTTTAAGCTCCAATCTCGTTCATTTAAACGGTTGGCTTTAGATGGCAATCGCATTTTTCCACTGCAGGTCACGTCTCGACCCGTCTCCCGACTCGAGGGCTTAAATCAACAAAAGAAAATAATAAGATTCGTTCAAATTAAAAGTGTAATGTCGCGAAAGTGCGCGGCGCGGGCGGCGCCTAATCCCACCGCTCCTCTTCATTAGACGGGCGCCGCTAAGGCCTCGGGAAACGCTTAAAAACGTCGCCAAGAATTTTTCTTTATTCATAACGGAGATTAAGAGAAATGCAAATGAAGCGAGGCGTCGGGGGCTACTTAGCTGTGTCAACAACGTTTCGAGAACTCCGCGGTGAGTCGGGATATTTTTTTTCCGATTCGGCAGCCGTGGCACGTGCCTTGTGTTGTGTTTAGATGCATGTACCTTCCCATCATTATTGAAAGCGCCGTATCGTTGAAAGAAATATTTAATTTACAAGAATTTACTATTTACAAACATCATCAAATTATAATAGTTCAAACGAACCTTAAGTAGGTAGGTATCTTAGCAGTCACATTTCAACCCAGCCTGATTATAATAAAGCCTATCGATCATTTCAGTCCACTACACCAACAAATCGTGAAATCTAAAGCATTGAGAATATCTTATTGAAACAAAAGACATCGATTATAAAAGCTGGAAGTAAATGGCTATTGTAAGGAATCGAATAATTTCGTCGATGGCGGCTAGTATCGATCGGGTGGCTCATTTATTTGTTCATCCGGCCTCAACGTTTATGCTGGTCGCAACTCTTTCGCGGCCGCGGACTTAGTACTCTAGTGATGGGGAGAATCAACGCGTTCTAATTGTATCGATGTTTTTTAAGGCGAGAAACATTCGATATTTCAATAAGCAATCTTCAGTACATTAGGATGTTATTTAGTGTGCTCGTCAGATATATATAGTAACTGTCAATTGTCTCATTAGTGACAAGTCTTATGCTAACTTAAGAATAAAATTAGTCATCTGAAAGAAAATAAAAACAAAAGCATCGCTTACTTATTCTAACAGCATAAGAAATAATGTAGGTACCTACCTATAGGTTCTAGACATGTATAAAGCAAATGTCTAAAACATTTTCCGGCACTAACCTTTAAACTAGCGTGGGTTCATAAATAAGCTAAGTCAAGTTTCCTTTGAGTTGCGTGGCGGAAAATACACAATATTGTATTACTGTTTTTCTAAAGCTATACAAATAAGTTCTTTATTATAGTTTTCTTTTAGATCGGGATCTGAGAATCTGAATAATTGTTTTTTAAAACAAGTCCATTTAAAAAAAAACCTTTATACCTGCACCTAAAATATTAAAACTATACCTATTTTATTATTTTCGGTAATTGATGAAAAATCTGTCGTATATTTACCTTCAACTCAAACAGAAACACAAGCTTAGTAAATAAATCGATAACACAGGCACACAGAGGCACATCCCTATAACCCGCTCAACATCGCAGTGTATTTTTATTCGGAATTTATATCTCGCTTCGAATCCCACATTATTGTCTCCGAGCATTTATTTTGTGATGGGCATTAAAACAAACCCCTTTTTCTTGGAGACGATTTCATTTTAGCTGGGTTTAGGAAAGGAGAATGAGCGTTTTGGTCTACCTCTCCTCTAGCATTAAGTGATACATCAATAGAAAGCTTTTTTTATGTAGAGTATTTTCTTGTATTACGGCTATTGTCATTTGTTAGTATTTAGGGAGTTAGAGCGTGTTTAGTGAAATAATAACTACGTCTAAAATCTGCTCTAAGTTATGAAGTACTGCCAATCGATAGGAGGTATGTTAGTATGAAATATTGCATTTGAAAAGTCTTTTCGAATGATATATGACTCATTTCTATACAAGTGATTTATTAAATGAAAACATCTATCGATACTAAAATTATAAATAAACTCTAGCTTTGAAAGTACTCACAATTCGTCGAAGGTTTGTTAGCACGAAATATTACTTTTAAAAAGACCTTTTGATTGGTACATGACTCGTTACTAGAGGGGAGATATCGTTCCTTAAATCCATGTAAAGTGTCGACAACACGCCTTTGTAAAGATGTGTCTTTTAAAATACACAGAATTAGTAAGGGGCGTGTTAAGACGAAATGTAGCGCTTAAAAAGACCGTTTGATTGGTATATGACTCGTTACTAGAGGTGGGGTACATTGACTGTAAAACATGTTTCAATAATATGCTTTAACGGTGCTGTAACATCTAAAGTACTAACAATTGATGAGTAGCATGTTAGTACGAAATATTGCGCTTGAAAAGACCTTTCAAATTATGTATAACTCATTACTAGAGGGAAGATATCGTTCCTTAAATCCATATTAAGAATCAGTAATACACCTAAGTTAAACCACCACATCTAAAA
>NWSH02000517.1:11954453-11969347 GCA_002382865.2 Heliothis virescens
TGTCACCGGAAAATAACAAGATCCGTAAGTTTATAAATTTCCTAGTAAATTGATAAACTTTCGTAAGATTCTAAACTGGAGATAAATTTTATTATTTTACGTTCACATTTTCGTAAATTGATAAACTTACTGAAGTCACTCGTAAAATAATAAGTAAGCACTACGCATGATCTGATTGGTTAACTGTCACGTGTCACTTATCCTTCCTCGCGGCCGCCATTAAAGTCGTTGACCAATCAGAGAGCAGTGTGTTATTTTACGTATATCAAAGATGCGTATATTTAAAAGAGCTTATATGATTGGTCGAACCATTTAGAATCTTACGAATAGATATCCGTTAGTTTATAAATTTACCGTGTGACGTCGGAAATTGATAAATTTACGAAAATAAGGACGTAAAATAATACTATTTATCTCCCGTTTAGAATCCTACGGAAGTTTATAAATTTCCTAGGAAATTTATAAATATACGGATCTTGTTATTTTCCGGTGACATAGACATGTAGGTACAGACAGACCATATCACAAAGTGGTAGGTTAATGTTTGATTGGTAAAATTTTACATATTCGGGTAGGTAGGTACTTACCGTGATCTGCTGTTGTCTGTACTATGTAGACATGTTTGAGTTTTGCTAAGGAATTTACTTGTTTATCATAATTATTCAAACATTTAATAATGTACGTACGAACACCTTAAGTACTTACCTGTTCGTACGTAAGTATAAATAGGGGTAATCAATTCAACACTTAGCATACAATAAATAAGCAACTATTCTACAGACCTTTCACCTTATTTACTGAAAGAAAGGTACCTACTTACCATGCATATTCAGTGGTTAGTAACCATGTTGAAAAATTAATTAAACAAAGGAGTTTAATGTCTTAGGATTTTGGTAAACTAATTATTTTAATCAAATAACGGAAACAGAAGTTTAAAAGAAAAACAATGAAAGCGCAGAATTAACAGACATTCAACAATTTATGAATGAGCATCTTTCGAGCCAAAATTTAAAATTCCCGCGCCAAGCACCAAACTATTTCACCAATGAAAAAAGGACTGGGGTTCAGACCAACCAATCATTGGCGCTGTATGTGGTGTGACTTCTGTGGGACGCGCCCGGCCGAACGGAGAATTAATAATCAAGCTGATATTGTTTTCATAACAGAAACATGGTCTTAACTGTACACCAAAACAACAGAACTATTTATTTCATTAGTAGTGTTTAATAACATCGATTAAATTAATATCATTAGGTAGTTAATATTCCATAATACCTACACTGATAAAATTCAAAGTTCGCTTCCCCCGCATCGTATGATCGTGTCATATAAATGCGAGAACGCTCCCCACCTCTAGCAAAACGTCAAACCTCTCCGTTGCGTGCGGGTGCTTGTCGGAGACCGTCAGTTTAATTCAGTTCGCGTTGTTTCGCAAGCCGCGTAAACGTCAATTTTATAGTGACATCACAAAAAATTGGGGCGTGTGTGTTCAGTGATATTTAAATATTGTTAAATAACACGAGAAAATGTCTTTCAACACCGACATATCGAGCAAATTGGAGAATAGCAGGTACGGAAAAGTGATGCTTTACGATATAACCACGGGCGTTGGGCACGGCTTGGATACTGCATGCCCCTTGCATGTGGCCCTGTGCGCTGTCTTCTATGCGTCCTTGATGCATTCTGGAATTTGGGTGACGCTAATGTTTTGAAATGATACGTGGCAGCATTATACATTTTGCGGCTAAGGTTTTTGATGTGACTGCGCTCTTGACCACCTTTCACATTGCTGACGAGTCATTTCTCAACAAATTCCGGAATTCATCATTGAGCCTGTATTGTGGTGGTGTGGTATTTCCAACATTGGTTTGAGTCTGGATAGATTCATCAACGAGATTATCCTGTATTCTGGGCGTGCGCGGAGTGACTCAGAAAATTGAAGTGACTCCATTGATAATGAATTATCTTTTTCGATTTGTTAACCAACAAGGTTCTAGTAAAATTGTTGAGTACATCTAATGAATATTTCACCTTCGAGCTTGTAACCATATTGAATGTTTTATTCAAGGTTCAGGTCATGCCAAATTCTTGAGCCTCATGTTTTATTCAATATTCAATTCAACCTGTTATGTCACACAAGTAGGTACTTAACCACAAAGCCACGCTTTTTTTTTCTAAGAATATCAGGCATTCTAGTTATGAAGAGCTTGATGGATTATTCAATAATGACTGTTGTGTTTATTAGTTACTTGTGTATTATCCTTGTCAGTATAAAACAATACATACTGAGCAGTTGGATAGATGGATGCTGGGCATTCCAGCCTACACTCATAACCTCCATTTTGGAAATACCCAGACCAGAGCAACCATTTTGTTTCCTCTGTATATTTTGAAATTAACTGTTTCCTCTTACTGGCACATTGTTATCCAAATAATATTATTCTACACATAAAAGATCTGATATTTTCATGTAATAAACATTTAAGATGCAAATGGATATTATAATAAAATTATTGAGCGCTTGGTTACCGGTTTGTCATTTTCTGAATATGTGATGTGTTGATTCATGTTATGGAAACAATAATTAGTATGTGATGTAATATGTAAACAGTGGTTTCTCATTCATGATAGTTAATGAAATGAAGCCATTCAGTGACATTCTCCTGTAGCGCTGTTAAATAATCATTTGTGAATGGTGCTTCTCACTTACTGTTATTGTTATCCATCACTTTCACCAAAATGCATTGCAGAATACTGAAACAGTGCAGTTTTTATTCATCACTTAATACTAAATAAAAAGTGTATTAATTGGACTTGAAAAAAAAATGTTCAAGTTTTGGCAATAAGTCATAGCTTGGCATGTCATTCAACATTACAACTGTGTCATTAGGCTGAACTAACACACCAATTTAGATACATGAAAAGTAGGGTAATCAGAGTATCAGAGTATAGTAAATATTTTATTAGTCATACACTATAAATAAAAAAGACTATCTTTAGCTACAATGAGCTACATAATACTTCCCATTGTAGGCTAATTTTATAGCCCAATAAATTGCGATGACAAAATTGCTAACATTTCCAAGTCGGTGACATTTAGTTTATGGTTGAACAAGTTTCTTATGTTATTTTTGTCATTGTTACAGGAATACCCTGCGCAAAATTGCCCGCCATGATGACACCGAATTCTCAAAGCAGAGCATACTCAATGACATGGAGAAGTTCGTCAAAATGGTGAATGTGATGGACGAGACGGTGCTCGTGCCCAGCCGCCTGATGAACTTGCCGCAAGAGGGAGACGATGACCCATTCAACATGTTCGCCATGCTGAATGACCTAAAGACTGAGCTGCTCTGGTCCAGCGGGGACACAGAGGAGCATGTGGAGCGGGGCAGGAGAGTGTCCGACCTCAGTGACACGGAGAGCGATGCGTCCAGTGCGGCCGGAGACTCCGGGATCGAGGGCGAGGACGAGCGGGAGTCGGCAGCGCGGGCTGCGGCCGCGTGCCGGCGACACCTGCGTGGCCTGCGCCGTTCCCTCCGCTCGCTGACGGCGGCCGCGGCGCACCTCACGAGATCGTATCAGGAAGAAGTTGGTGCACCGGTGTAGGACGAATACCTACGTAATATTCCTGTGATTGAAGCCTGTCCCGGCACGTGCTGTACATATAGAGTAAGCGGGCCGAACTGTACATATAGGTTAATAGGGCTCGGCGTGTATGGGATTCTCAGTAAGTTAAAGGTTATTTAATAAATTAAATTTTTAATTATTTCTTAGTTTCCTTTTGACTGAACCTATAAAGTACCACAAAGAAACATACTGTTCATGATTACACTGATTGTATAAGTAAGTACACACTCATCAGAAGTAGGTACAAGAAGCACGATCATAACTTGGTATACAAATATTATAGGGTTCTATTATTTATCTCTTTTTACTAAGGGTGCCTTAGTGAAAATCAGGAATTGTAGGAATCTACAATTTATTAAAGATCTTGAGTTATCATCTACCTATCATTTCATATTGTTTATAATCTGATGTAACTGCAAGAGTAGTTTCAGCATTAGATCATGCAAGGTCGTCTATAACCAGTTAGCTGTTAGACTAAAATAACCAAAGGATGTCGTCCAAATGAACATACCATTGCGATTTTCACTCTTGAGATAAGACTCAGGAGTTGTAGGAGCAGTTTTTTAATGGTTATAGGGCTCTTAAATCATTGTTCACCATAAAATATGCCATGTCGTGCAGACAGACGTTATGTAGGAATGCTGGGTCATAAAAATTTGCGTGTACAAAATTATCGAATTCCTTTTAGGGTAAATGCGCCCTTGAACTGAATAAAACTCTAAGCTAGAAATCGATTTTGTGTTGGCTCAACGTCTGCAGTGTCTCGACTTAGCACGGAATGATGCGAAGCCGCGGGGATCAACCCACATAAAGTCTAGTTAGAAATACCTACCTACACTACGTAACTATGTTCTATGAATGAGGACATAATCTACCGACATTCCGTGTCTGTTATGCTAGAGATTTATAACATGCTGCAGTGGAATGGCGAGGTGGCCATCTACAGAGGCAATGATACAGATTAATCACCATTTTTATTGTTGATGGCAATCTGAAACTACCAACTTTTATTTTACAGACGATTAGGTTCTAGTGGCAACAGCATGTAGAATTGATTTGCCCTTGAAATATTGTCTCGTCTGGTTGCTGGCTATTTGACGTGGTCATCACGTAAATGTGTTTCAATTAAAAGCCGGCAACATGCCTCGATTTCTTTTAAATGGTTTGAGGATATTGCAAATTGTTCGGACTGCTCGAACGGCACTGCGCTCAACAATTTTACCGGAGTTTTGTGTTATGTATGAGTTCGTTTTAACAGCCTTCAGCAAAATCATTAATAGAAGGCATAAATTCGGCGCTAAATTCTTCTCACGTAATCGTAATAGCTATAAAACTACTAAAGAAAATGTAGACTCCTGTCGTGAATTGGTTATAAGTTGCCTGTAACGACTATGTATACGTAAATGTTACCAAAGTTTCAAGAACAACTGTTATCTCCGCGAGATACCTAATGGAGACAGATAACTAGTCTGCATCGTGCTCAATCGTATCTCGTGATACATTTCGCATTAATTAATTATACAACAGTAAATAATGAAAAGATAGAATTTTGAAACAAAACTATTGCATTAGATTTGTGAAATAGCTACTAAACACAAAGAAAGTTAATGAATAAATGAGTTAAAAATATACCTATTACTGGCAATCTTACCTATGCGAAAACAGTAAAATCCCTGGAATATATGACTCGAATGTCTGACAAAGAGCTCTGGCACAAACAAAAACCTAACCCAAGAAAATGTCGATAACCATTATCATTCTAGTTGCGATGGATCATCAACGCAGTTATTTTCAATAAGTTTTAATGGTTTTAATATTCCTATTCTTTAAAGTTCCGTCAATAGCACTTGGGTGCCCAAGAATTCAGGTAAAGAGAACCCCTCTTTGGAGATGCCAAAAAAAAATTAGATGACTCCACGGCCATGTATCCCGCACGTTTAAAATAAAAACTAGTTATTCGAGTATAGATTTTAAACAAAGATAAGTTGATGCCAGGCGACATGAAGCTACAATATTATTGTTTTACTAAAGTACCTAATGAACTCAAAAGAAAGGTCAAAGTCCCTGAGTTTTGTTTACTTTGAACTAGAGGTTCGTTGTGTTGACACATCAGTGATGCAAAACCGCTGATGTAAACTTTGTAAACTTCGTACGCATTCTGCAGAATTGACATTTACGTCAACAAACCAAAGAGAATGTAAACAAAACAACGTTTCTTGGGTTGGATTGGAGTTATTTCATACTTAAATCTGTATTTGTGCTAGCAGTCTTATGTGCTTCCTAGGAGACAGAGACTTTTAAACCCGGATCAGTCATCTTATTTTCTCCATACAAGTTTTTCAAGTCTCAAATCAACCTTGAGGATAATAAAACAGATTAATGACTGGATTAGATTTTAATAATAAATAATTTATTAAAGCTTCAATAATATAAAATACATTTTGACCGAAAAATACGAGAAGATTTCAGCCTCTATAGTGTTTGACCTTGTGGTATTGAAAATTAATGAATTTTCACAGCTGTGTTAAATTTTCTTTGCATTAGCGAGGGCAATTTCGATTAAAGAAATTGGAGTCTTCGATATTATTCGCTTGTATTGGACTTTGTTCTCTCAATCTTTAAGGTCGGACATAACAATATCCTTATCACTAACAAACATTACAGGTAATACAACAACTCAATTCGTTAGTCCTCATTAAATTGAAATTAATTTGAAACTAATACAGTACTATCTACTTGCCTACCTAGTTATCAATTATCAATATATGTATAAATGAATTACTAAGCGCCTATGCTGCAGTAACGTTCTGTTGAAAACGTCATATAAGTTGAATCTTAACCCGCAAACGGTCGAGTACTCCAAGTGGCATGTAGTCAGCATTATCAAAGGTTCACTTTAATTCCTTAGATACCTTACTTCATAAAAATCTACGAACACTTAAGTTGTGGATTTACACCAAAAAAAAAAACATTTCATTTATTGCTACACGGATAATGTAAAGGCAAACAGTTTTATCGGTCAATGCTGTATTAATTGAAACTTTTGCCGTATAGCTTACTTTCCTACTCACAACAATGAAACCAAGGTGTAGGCAACCTATCAAAGCATAGCTACATCGCAAGTAACCATTCCCAATGTCAAGAGTCACGAGGACGTTTCACCGAAATCGACTATCTCTATTCTATTGCTGTATATTTATGAAATAGGTGGGCGTATGGCGGGCTACAATGTCAAGTACGAGTACGAGGAAAAAATTAAGTAGCCAGTCCAATGCTTAAGTGCACCACATTCAAAAAGATACAACTATTTAGTAGTACCTGTCGTAGTCAAGAATACTATGCTAGTCTAACAGATACATGAGTACAAAATTAGCAGCAATTTGCGATTCAAGCAAAGTTTCCGTATGTCGGCCTTCATCGTCTGAGGTTTACGCAATGCAGCGGTGTGCGTTGCATGCGATACGAGTCCTCGACTCCTTACGTCGATGGTCGAGCCGGTCTAACATGGAATGTTCGTACGCAGGTTATTGAAAAATTAATTAGTAAGGCCCTCTCTGGAAGATTCTTGCGAAAAAATGCAGGCCCTTTGTTGTCGACTTCTTCGTTCAACCCATCCGCAGTTTGTGTCGTCGCCTTGGACTGGATAAATCTGGTTAAACTCGTTTCGACATTAGTAAAAAGTTGTAAGTAGACGCATTTAAATACCAACTTCGATGTAGAACGAAACCTTGTTTTGGAATAATAATTCTTGCACACTCGACAAAATAGAAGTGAATAAAACAATATGGCACCTACCCACATTAACTTGTCATAAAACTTTTTAAAATTACCTGATATAACCACTAAGGTTAACTAGTCAGCCTTCTACTTCTTGAAAGTCTGGTAATAGTCCAATAGAAGTAATCTAATAACTTAATATGAAGAGTATTCTCCCGAGTAGCTTTCAACTGTATTTTAGCCTAAAAACCCTCTAAAATGATCATAAATCTACTCATACCAGATTTGTCAGACACGCAATTAGTATGATAGTTGCAACATAAACAGCTATAACGTTGGTTGCGTCTTTATTATGTAGATTAGATGTAATTTTTTCTGGTATGTAGAAGGCTTCGCTGGGCAGTCGACAGTGTGACGTAAGCTGACGTCAGGGCGTTGGGCTTCGCGAATGTTCTAGAACGGAGCTACGTCAGACGGCGGTCAGCCGGGCCTGACATGCGCAGTGGTCGTCACATACAGTGCGCAACTCGCGGCTCGACGCCCGGCGTTCGGAGCCCCACGAACACGCACCGGCCGGCACGGCGGCGCTGGGGGGTTAGGTTAACCCGCTAACCCTTGTCACGATAAACTAGAACGATATACTGAGAGACTATATCTAGGCACGGACCGGTCACAGTATTTACGGATATAGACACTTGGGCGGATACTTCTGATTTAGTATTTCATTAAACTGCTGTAGATTTTGCTGTATTGATTTGATGCTAAAAGTCGGTTACATCACGTTAAAAGATGAGACATTTCTGCCATTTTAACCTACATTGGATATTGAATAATTCACAGCATAGCTCTGACATGTGCTGCAATTATCAAACTGAAATTTATTGACTTGTCTGTTTACTAGAAATCAGTTTAGCTAGCTAATACTCTTTAGCACTCAAGTCTTATCTCGGAAACAACTGCATACAAGCACAATATCTTACATTACACAATTTTATTACCATGCCACTATTGCACTTGTTCGAGCTACATTTTCTTCAAGCCCGTTGAGTATCTACTTAGTTATCTACCTATATTCAGTACTAGATTGCAATCTTCACGCATAAAGTACTGGCTCATGAGTAGATTGTACTACTGGTTAGGTTATTTTCTTATGTATTATGTATCCTTCACTACGTATCCAAAATATATTTCTATCATTTTATATAAACGCTAATGCTACAGGATAAAGTATAATCTTTGTGCTACAGTAATTGAATATAGACAAAGACTATAAAACCAATAGACAACGCATTTTGGGGTTAACCAAATCTATCTACGAAAAATCTTTAGTTCTTCTGTGCATACTGGAGGTTTTGGGCCACTACATGTAGTACCCATAGGACAACAACCGGGGTCTTGTCAAATAACTGTACAGAAGCATAAATATTAATAGTGGGTAGTTTTGATCAATAATTGGGCAACCTTCACTATTATGCCTTTATTGGCGGGAAATGTCGAAAACGGCCGTTTTCATTGCTTGTTAACAGTTACTTAGATACAATAAAACGACATAAAACTAAGTTTACACCATTTGTGGCCGTAATTGGAATTTGTAAGTGTGCCAAAGTGCAGGATAAACTAAATTACTTCCTCTTCTTATCTGGATAACCTCACTTATTCATGTCAAATTCTAATTAATTAATATTATATCTCGTGAGTGATAATTATGTTTACTTTCCGCACTTTTGTGCTAAAATTAGATGTTCGCGTAATAATTTCGATAGCACTCGTTAGGGATTGCCTATTACTAATTAGTTATCGCCTATCTAGAGATAGTAAGATAATGTCGATTGTGTGAATAATGACTTAAATACTTCCGTGTATTTAATAAAATTGACTAACTATTTATCTAAACTACCATTTCATTTTTTTCTGTCTATCAACTAATCGTTCGTTGTATGAAGAATACCCACATATTCATTATTTTACAAAAAAAACGGCTATACTGTTTTTGATTGTATAGTTTAGGCAAGTTTCTCACGTTATAGGTAAGTATTTGAAGCAGCGTTCTTCAATCAACGGTTTTGTAAAATAAGCTGCCAAGTGCTAAGAAATTTATTAAGCATAAGCCGCTAGAAATAAACGATAAAACGTAAGCCCACCCACGAACTGATAAAGAAATACTTAAATAAATTATGTTCTGTAATCATCTCTTTAGTATTATTGTGCGTTTCCTTTGTTTCACTGTAAAGTTCATCAAATCAAGTTTTTATTAGAACTAGTTTCCTTATTGGCTTGAGCATAAAAAATAACTCGTTTACACAAAGATAATGACTTTCATCTACTTAGCGTAAAATCCATAAAACCGTTCGCATTGAACGGGTTAAATGTCAAAAAAACTTAGAGAAAAAAACTAATTCGATTTAAGCGTTGAAAAAAAGAAAAGTTTCATAGAATTGGCTCATGAAGTGGCGGATTTATTCAAAGTATGAAGGCTCTGCTTCTGAAAAAAAGGCAATAATTTTCTTTGAAAACTTTCGTCGGAGCAAAAACATCTTTGGACATCGCTGGCTTTGTTAAAAACCATCTTTGAAGTTATAATTATTTTGTTATATGTAGTACTACAACAACAATGTCGCTGTTCCATTTTGTAATATTTTTCTCGTTCAATATCGACATATTATTGCATCACTTACTAGATCGGACACTAAGAGATTGACAACATAAAAAGATAAATAAGTATATTGAATAAGATAATTAAATAAAGATGATGCAAAAACGTCATATCATAACAGGTCTTGAAGTTTTCCTGATAACTTGATCCTGAGAGAACTTGATTTGTAAAAGGTCGCTATTGGACTGTAAACTGGTAAAACGGCCATAGACTAATGAACTTGTGCTTAATAGTTAAACGGTTAGGCGAAGTGAGACGGCCTCTTTTCATGCGTCAAAGTTTTCACGTACTTACTCCTTTTTAATCGGGTGGGCTAATTTGGAGTACATGCATTAGTTCATCAATCTTCTTCATAGCAAGGTCAATGTGTTTTGTCTTAAAACTACCTACTAATACTACATAAAAAATCTAACAGTCGAATTAGAACCTTGTCCTTTTATAGAAGTCGGTTAAAAAAAGAAAGTGTGATGTAGGTGTGGCAAATAAAACTGAGTGTCCTCAATTATTGAAACATAAATTAATCATTACGAAAGGATCTCATATCCATCATCATTAGTACCTACATCACAATTTACAGATTCCAGTTCACAAAGTCCTACTTTTGCTTGAATAAAAATCGTAGCACCATGGTGTCACATTAACATATAAATAAAATTACCATTAACTATTGGGTTAATGACCCTGAGCTGTTTGACGGGTACTGGTACCAGGTGCGGAATCAAAGAGATGATTACGTAATATCCTGATGTGATTAGAAGACAATATACTACCGAGATTTGAACTATGTCCACCGTTCATTACTCATTAAATGTCAGTGTTTTTTTTACGTAAATAGAAGAATCCTGTCCTACCGGTTTAATAAAATTTGATAGGATATAGGAATGCTGTGTAGCCTAATTGTTAACCGGCAGCATTTTCGAGCGAGTGGTTCCTATCTCTACACTTTTACTGCGGAATTCAATATTCTATCTATCTCTGAATTTGCTTACTAGAGATAGGAATTTGACATTTCTTGTATGCGGCTAATGACAAAATTCTATCATCTCTAGTAGTTAGATAGGTTATTGAGAACGGCCGTCAGCGTATATCCTTCTTAAATAAACAGCCGTTAACAGCCAACAGGAGTTACAAAAAAGTTGGAATATAACTTTAAATAAAGGTTAATGATTTGTTCAGACGAAATAAATACAAAATTGTAAGTACAGTGCTGAAATAAATTTAAATCCATAATGCACTTGAATTATATTTAAAGAGCAATGCCTCGGTCATGGACCTGAAATATGTAAATAGCATTAAATATTTTATAAATATAATTAAAAATTTTTAATATATGTATAATTAAGCTCAATCTACAATAAACAATGAGGTACCTCCATAATTAAATAATGAAACGAGAACTACAAACTTTTATAACAAAGGAACGACAACGGAACTTTTGAACGAAAACTCAACACTATTCTTTGTTTAACTCGCATCAGAATTTCTTTATTGTTGTGGTCATAACATCACTATACATAAATGTAGAGAGATAGCTTCCCAATTATTATAAAACAAGCCTGTACATCTGAACAAAGCTTACCACGCGCATAATCGACCGCTATGCGCCAGAGTGGATAAAGAGCGACCAAAAAGCTACAAGTGTAACAAGCACAATGCACAGACGCGAGGAAAATTTCCAAGACGCGGTGCATCGAACGCGTTTTTACGACGTGCAAGCCGGTATCAACTGTCCATTTTATCCTGGCCTCTCATGCACGCTCAGCATGCTCATACGAATCTAAACAAAGCTTCGAATTGAGAATGTTAAATAACAAACAAATTCGGTTCTTCTATCACCCCACCTGTCAAGATATATTGGGCACACTGTGCCATAAAATTATCTACAAGACTACTAGCACAATATAACATTATGCCACAATAGGTTTCTTAGTTTCGACAAATTTAAGGAGTATTCTTTGATCCGTTTATTTAGCAGAATTTATCGTTCGACAGATCTAAACATTTTATTGGTTTGTCTTTAAACACGTAAAGTTTTTTTCAGACTAAGACGTTTGAATAGGTTGCTAACTATTTTTAGAACTGGGAAACCAAATAACGTTTGATTTATCTGGTTCACTCTCACACCCATATCTAATTCGGGATCTACTTTCAGAGAAAATTATGTAAACATACTCTCACATTAGACATTTTGTTCTACGGTCGGTTTTTGTGCTGAAAAGAGTGGCGTTCTCAATTTTGTTTGACAGAATTATGATGATGCATTTTCCAATGAATGTTTGAATTTCACTGAAGTATTTCAAGTGCCAAATAATTCTTTGGTTGCCTATCGGTTTCGGTCGAATGTTACTTGCTAATTCAACTATTAAGTGGTGTTTTTCTTATTCTTAACGTAGAATTAATTACGTACGTAAATGTCCAATAAACTGTTTATTTAACGAAGTTACCGAAATATTTTGGAGCCAGCTATTTTTGGACGGTAGCGAAATACAGAACGTTCAGTTCTTAACATTTGGTTTCTTTTAATAGTTTTATCTTATTTAATAAGATTATTAGTTCCCAATAAATAAAGAGAACAATGCAGTTTTTCATTTTATTTGTTGAACATAAATATTTTAAAACTGAAAACGGCAATATTTTACTCTTGAAGTTTATCGATATGTAAGTTCACGATAAGATTTATGTTTTTGTAAATAACGTTTTATTATTTTCTATTGAACATTTTACGCAATAATGCTCAGTAAAACAGCAAATATAATGCTAACATAAACGTAATATGGGAAATAGCTACTCATATCAATAACAAATGACATAAAAAACTCTAATTTATGAAAGTTTAGCACACAATTATAATATTTACATATAAAATAGGACTACGTACTTACATACTAAAATAATACATTATGTATAGATCTATTGAATTCAGTTCTAATTGTATTGCAATTAGAATTGGAAATAAAATAGGTGCAGCTTATATACTAATTTCCGCCAGCGGTTTTACACATATCCAGTTAGAACTACTTCACGCACCCGGACAAAAATAGCGTTCATTCAATGGAAAGCTCCACCGATATAAATGGATTATCAAACACTGGAAGAATTTTTCAAATCGGACCAGTGGTTTCTGAGATACGTAAACAAACCTACGTAAAAAAAAATATTTGATTGGTATGGATTAAATTCTTTAGAACACTTATTGACTTCTGTCTGACCGCTAGAATCATAGGTCGTTATGGCATAATGTTATACTACTTACCCTTTAAATTACCATACTCGCACAATGCTTGGTTGATTGCTTGCAATTTGCATAAGTAGGTACAGTTGCTGCAGTTTATTGAAAACCTGTAATCTATGACTTCTATGAGTTGGTAATTGGCAAATTATTTGCTTTACGATCCACAGGTAGGTTGGAAAGTTTTTCAATCTAATTCAATACATATGGTGAATAAATTATATCCATTATTCAATAGAGGTGGTCAATCCAAAGGAGACGGCTAGTCAGCGCCGAGTGTAACAGCACGCACTTGGTGCCACTTTTGACCCTTCTATAATTGTTTTTTCTAGGCCAATCTTCAAAAATTAATAGGTTTTGTTGGTGTTCAAAAGTATAGGTCTCTAAGGTATGATTAATAATACCGATATTTCATGTGCAGAACGATTATTGAATCTACTACGAACACGCTGTACTAACTAAATGGATTATGGAAGGTCATCAAATGACTTCTTGGAGAAGCGCAAGGGAGTTTCAGACATTGTTATACCCACCTATTTTATCTATCCTTCTGGAACCCTTTGTGAACCAGGTTCGCGGTATCGCTTGTAAAGAATCTCGCAGCCACAAAAGGCATACAGTGTACAGACAACAGCAGGTCAACGTATACGAATCTGTCAAATTTTACCAATCTAACTCCATGGTGATAAGGTTGAAAATCGAGTGCAGAAATTTGACAGATTGTGGTAACTTGATGTGCTGTCGTCTGTACATACCACATTATGAAGACAAATAAAATCCATTTAGTTAGACGACACTAAATCAGGACAATATTCTACACAGCCTAAGGTCGCTTGAAGTCGTGAACCCCTGAAACTGACACAGTTTAGTTTGTATAAACACATACATCTCACCTTTATTGAACGTTTCACATTGTTATTATGTATTCATTCATGAATATGGAATACAGGCTGTTTAGAATAGGGAGCTAGACTGCCTACTGAATATTTTATTTTGTTACTAGATTTTATCAGGCTTAACAGAAAAAAACAATTTAGGTACAGCACATCAATCTGTCAAATCTCTTCAATAGATTTTCAACCTTATCACTATAGTGGAGGGTTAATATTCGATTGGTAAAATTTGACAGATTCTGGTAGGCTGACCTGCTATCTTCCGTACATTTGTTCGCTGCTGGATTGTTCGTAAGAGTCACCACAGCCCTGATATACAAAGGGCTCCAGAAGGAACACGGTGGGTCTTAGTCAGTAAGTCTGACACTCCCTCACGCTGCACCCACAGCGAGACGGTTGATTTCCCAGCAAAACAAACATACATTTGTTCTGTTTTTATTCAACAGGGTTATTGATCGAATTAGGTTTTTACCCGACTAGGGCGAAGCGAAAAGGAGGGTTATGATTTTGACCTGTTTGTATGTATGTATGTATGTTCATCGGTTCCCTCATAACTTCTAAACTACTTATCGTAATTTAACAAATGAGATATCATTAGAAGCGTCTTGGCCGTCCGCTGGTTATAGGATATGTAAAATTACAAAAATATTCTTGTGGCGCCCTCTAGAGGACATTAAGTAGTCAACTTAAAAAAAAATGTCATCATAAGGTACCGTGTTGCATATCAAAAGAAAGGGCTTAATTAGCACATTTCAAAAATATAAATATTGTA
>NWSH02000517.1:11985735-12000545 GCA_002382865.2 Heliothis virescens
TGCCACTGTGGTGAGGCTGTCACCAGCCTCGGACACCACGGCCTGTCGTGCAGCCGTAGCGCGGGCCGTATTGCGCGGCACGCAAACATCAACGACATCATACGTCGTGCTCTTGTTGCCGTCGGGGTACCAGCCGTACTAGAACCAAATGGCTTGGTACGCGACGATGGTAAGAGACCAGACGGGATGACGTTATTTCCTTGGAAGATGGGTAGGCCATTAGTGTGGGACGCAACCTGCGTCGATACTCTTG
Organism: Heliothis virescens; assembly: GCA_002382865.2. Taxonomy (NCBI): domain Eukaryota; kingdom Metazoa; phylum Arthropoda; class Insecta; order Lepidoptera; family Noctuidae; genus Heliothis; species Heliothis virescens. The sequence goes on from NWSH02000517.1 coordinate 11,985,989, forward strand.
CGCCATCCCATCTTGCAAGTTCTGCGTGTTGTGCTGCTGCTGCCGCTGCGGCTGCGGAGAACCTCAAACGGCGAAAATATAGTAGCCTTGTTGGAAACTATATTTTCGAACCGTTTGGGGTTGAAACCCTCGGGTCGTGGGGTCCGAATGCACACTCTATTTTTAAAGAACTATCTAGGCGGCTGGTTGACGCTACCCGTGACCAAAGGGCTGGCTATTACCTTGGTCAAAGACTAAGCATTGCCATCCAGCGTGGCAATGCTGCCAGCCTTTTGGGCACGCTCCCGGTCGACAGCGACGGGGAGGAATTCTTTGACGCTTTTTAGTTTTAGTTTTTAGTTTTAAGTTTTTTTTAGAATGTTGTAAATATATGTAAATAAAAATTATAATATAACAATAGTAATATTTTACCTATTTATTGGTAAGCGTGACGTATTTACTGCAGTTTTATGAAGAAATGTTTATTGCATACTAAACAACGATTATTATATGGTTTTGTACCTACTTATGTGTCTTTAAAATTGATTGACACACGTCTTAAATAAAGAATTTACATTAGTATTATCAGATATAGAGGTATCATCACTGTCACAAGATACCTTAATGATCGATCTCTAATGCCGTTCCCAATATTCTAATCGTCTATTGATTTCTCTACTAGAGATAGAATTTTGACATTAGCCCCAAACGAAGTCATTTCAAATCTCTATCTCCAGTAAGCAAAAGAACAGATAGATAGATTATTGGACAGGGAGTTAGTCTCCTTCTAATCATCCGATATCATGAAAAATACTGTCATTTTTCACATAACATTCTCTATTTTCTTTATGCTAGCATCAGACCGCACCTTATGAAGAGAAGACACTCCTGAACAAGTGATAATCAAATTGATTTCTGATATGCCATCACTATGTCGAATAATGAAAATATCCCACAGAATTCAGTGATAAAGTCAATGATGGAGCTCAGCATTTGCGCATTTTCAAAATACAATCATAAAAAATAACTTTGATCCAATAATTTTCCTGCTTAAAACTTGTATTTTGTATTAATTATAGACCGCTAAGTGGGTGTCCTATAGAAATGTTAAACTATGTAGTTATGTAACTCGGTTCGCCATAGAACGAGTATGGTGATGAACCGCGAACTAAGCAAGGTATTTGCATCCGCCTCATGACAGGACCGTTTAAAAAATATGCTCTACTAGGTTCTGCCAGTGGTTTAGTCCCCTTCCCGAGGAAACTACTTCCCTTACCCCTATAAAAGTATGTCATCCTGATATTGTATAAGCTATATTACTGCCTAGTTTAATCAAAATTAAAGGAGGAAGAAGAATATATGTAGGATTAGATAGAAGGATTAGGATAGGATTAGAATTAGTAGGATATTTCCGCTCGTTTAAAAATTTATACGTGAGTATGTGAATAACGATTTTTATACAGGTTTATTTGACTATAATTTCTGGGAAAGAGATGATAAAATTACCACCTGTAAGTAATATAAATGATTCATCGACATCACCAACTGATTGCCAAATAAATATGTTATTAACTTGCGAAACAACGAAAGTTTAAGGAAAACCTTTTTGAAATTAACTACATATGTAATTGAATTTTGAAAGGACACTTATTTCCTCTGCAAATGATTTAGGTGCACGGTGTCTTGGAGGATATTTTGATGCTATACTTGACCAATTTTGTATGAAATAAGTAGACAAATAAATTCGAGTCATCATGAGTGTTCGCACACTAAGAGAGAAGTAAATATCTATCGGTAAATATTATACGAGATGGCTACGTATTTCACCTACGTAGATACCTACTTAATGTCATTTTTTATTTGACTAACTTGCCATGTCATGATGACCATTAGTAAAATGATGCAATATACTGACCACTACAGTCAAAATCTAAGTTTTCTCAAAATATTTAATTTGCCATCATAACGTAAAATTATCGTGTTGCTACTACCTCAAATTTTGTCTTAAAGTCTCTTAACTTAAAAATAAACCCTTAACTAACAAACAATATGCGCATAATTTGGTAACCTTCTTCTGCAGAAGTCGGTAAAAACAGTAGACACACCCACGCTGACTCGTTTGACCACGATGTGATGTAATAAATACTACGTGTGATTCATTAACACGCGGATCGGCAGTCCTTCTCACCTTCAGACCTCTTTGGTCGGACATTATAAACTGCTTCCAATTTGTAACTCACATATAAAGGTTTACGCGTTCATCAAATAAAGAAGTCCAAGAAGTGTAGTCACTATTAGTAATCTGTCCACGAAGACACAGCAAGACCAAAGATGAAATAACTTTTGAGGCCAATTACGATGTTCCTAATATGATATTCTTCATGTCGAAGACTTGAATACTGTTTCAGAGATTTTCAAAAGCGCCTGCTAACAAATGGGTCTACGCAAGTGTCACCACTTGTATCTCGTATCAGTATGTATTAATATTTTCAAAATAATATGCGTATCAACTTCTCGCTTCGACTCGTGCAAAATGACGTCGCATTTATTTAATGAGCAACATCTTCAATGTAACCTCCTCACACATAATATTATAACAAAATAAGCCGTTGAAGAATTAAATAATATTGCTGTAAGGAAGCCACAGCTATTGCCATATTTTGTCTTTTGGCAATTGGTACAACTAGCTAAAGAGGAATGCCAGCTCACTAAATCGATCAATTCTCATGAAAACGAATCATCAAATGTAAATCAAACCATTGACAAAAAAAATGGTCTCGAATGGTGTCCGTAAATTGGGGTTAAACATAAAGTATAAAGCCGGGTCAAATGATGGCACGTTCCAGAAATTTCTCAGCCTTCCAACTTTCCTCATTCTGAGTATGCTGCCTATGGACTTAGATGTCATAAAAATTTGAATGTATACAATGAGACGCGAGTGTGATATTGTAGGAAGCTTGTGATTCATTTAACGAGATGATGTCAACTATTGCGTGGAAGTTTCATAAAAATACTCGTTCTGTCATCAATTTAAACTATTCTAAGGATGCTCTCTGCTGTCCGCAGATAAATAATTGCACTTTTGCAATAATTTTATTCCTAAATCACTTAAGTTTTTCTTCTACTCTTGATAACTGTAATGTATATATTTAAGTGGAGATAGTACAGAGACATAAATAATCATATCATATTCGAATTTAGGACCTCCACCTTTTGTCAAAGACGTTTAAAAGCTCTCTAACGGGCTTGTTAGGCAAGATAAAAAGATTTCAATTTATAGACATTGATACTGATATTATTATGCTAAATTGCGTATAAAAAAATGAGTGCGTATATACAGTGAAACTACGAGGTATATAATTACTCTAATATGATCGTGATACGTTTAAAATGTATAGTTAAATGTAATAAACTCAAAACCGTATCATAGAATAATGGTCTACATAAAGCCGGGTACTCATTAGCGAGCTGTAACCGTAACTTATGTGATACAGTAACGAGGTTCTAGTGTGTACGCATTTTACAACGTATACGGCCGTCGGCTCACGTCGTCGCCGGAACGCCTTCAACGAGCGTACTCATTTTGCGAGCTGTAACTGTAACCAAACAGATACAGTAACGAGGTTCTAGTGTGTACGGGGAGTAACGAAACGAACGGGGAGGTGCTCTGCCCTCAGTTTTGGTTTGTAACTTCACGATGTCGGACGAAGTATCTCTCGCCTGTGCAGCATACTTACTTATAGATGCCTTACTCGATGATAATAAACGGCCACGAAGATGGTGGAATCATAAAATGTATCGAGAAAGAAGTGATCTACTGTTCATATTAAATAATCAAGAAATTGGTGGTCATTACAAAAATTTCACAAGAATGACTGCAACTGATTATATCGAAAATATAGCTGGTTCGCAGCGGCTAGCAACAACCTCTCCTCTTGACGTCCGCGAACGCACTGCGAGCGCCCTTTGATCCGCGGCAAAAACCGACAATCGTCGGCTCGCTGCGAGCCGCTCATGTAGCGTTCGTCGCAGGCTCGTGAACTACGTACACATTATGTTTTAGGTAACAGTAACGGTTACAGTTACGTGCAACGTTACGGGTTCAGAAATGAGTACGTTGTAAACGTCGGCTCGCTGCAAGCCGCACGCGTACCGCTCGCAGCAGGTTTGCGAACCACGTACACACTATGTTTTTTGGTTACAATACATGCAACGGTTACAGTTACGGCTCGCTAATGAGTACCCGGCTTTACATTTTAGTGTTGTCAGATGTTTCAACAAAAAATACGACCTCGATACCATTTGCGATTGTTAAAAAATAAAACGCCCGCGCACTTAACGGTCTTGTCTATGTAATTTGCAAAGCGGACATTTCGTTCAATATACGAATTACCGTTATTATTGTTTTAATTTTTTATCCGTAGCGCTATGACATTCTTACGAACAACGGATTAGATTACCTACGTAGTTTTTTTGCATATAATGTGTTTCATTTCCAATTTTTTTTTAAATTAGGAAGTAAAGTTAATATGGAACATATTCTAATTCCGTTAGTGGATACTGTAAATTAACAACAATAATATATTTATTTGAAATTGGAACCTCTTATTCTATCTCTATTGAGACTCGTTATTGCTCCTTCTCTGAAAAAACTCTTTCTTAAGCTGTGAATTCAGTCCAAGTGTAAAGTGTAATTCACTTGGGATGTAGTGCCTAGATTCTAGCAACTAAATACATGACCCACATACACAAACTAATCGATTTAGCCGCCGCAAATCATGTTAGTGGAACGGATCAGCAATTGTACCCTATCTCGGTTCAATTGCTCTTCCTTTCAACACTGATTTGATGTTATAGACGAGAGAAATACTAAACATTCGACAATCTTAAAATTTGAATCTTAATTTTGTAATGAGAAAAAAAAAACACGAAAACAGTTTCAAAATTTTGTCATTGAAATTCATTTGTTTATTTTATTAACCTTAGTACCATGCCATAACGCTCAATTCTTCTGTGTGAGAGGAGGCCTGTGCCCAGCAGTGGGACGATAAGAAGGCTGATGATGAACGATGAAATTACCATGCCAAGTTACTACTGCACACCGTAATACAGCATTTTGGACATTTGACACAACATTTGTGGATTTCCCTCTCGTTTTTTCTGAGCGTCAACGCTCGATATTCGTATGAAAGATGACGAACTGCACAACAGATTTTTCAAAGTATATGCTCGGCTTTACTCCGCGCGACAATAATCCTATAGTGTGAAAATGCTGTTATTACTTTTTCTCTTAATTTGATATTTAAAATTAATTGTGGTCGTATTATATTTTAGACTGCCTTTTTAAAAACTGAACGTTTTATTTCCTAGTTACCATTTCAAAAGGAAACTCACCCACTCCATAATAAAATTAACGCCATACCATACACATGTTCCGCAAATTAGACTAGTATGTTAATTCCTAGGTTACCTTGAGGTCTTGTTATATTAATTGCTATTTTACAATAAATAATAAACTTGTACATATAATACTTAAATCAATTAACCTAAGGCTGTAATTATTATCGTTCCTCTCGGATGATCATGATGTTAATTTTTTTTTCATTTTAATTGAATCAATCTGCGTTTACATAATTGATAGTCTAGAACAGTGGTTCTTAACCCGTGGTCCGCGGACTACTGGTGGTCCTTGGAAGCATCTCAAGTGGTCCACGAGCTATGCCATTGCCAATAAATAAGTTACAAGAGTCCACACAACTTTACCCGAGCGCGTCAATGCCCGACTGTGACTCGAGGCAGTTGCAGTAATTTTACCAACCAGCCAAACCACCTGGGTGGTCCGCGGCATAACGAAAATTTTGACAAATGGTCCCTCAGGACAAAAAGGTTAAGAACAACTGGTCTAGAAGAATAAACGTTACTAAACATCATACCAAAGAAAAAATGTCGCTTGATTCTTGAGTGTTAAAGACTGGTATAATAGAATACAGACGTACCGACGTCTGCCTAGATGTGCTTCTGACCATGAATGCATTCATCTCGTATAGAACAAAGCTGAAGGCTCAGGATTAACCTACGTAATACCAGCTTACACGACACTAAGGTACTGTAGCCTAATAAAGGCACACATTTAATACTTGTTACATATTTCTATGGCGAGGCAGTTAGGATTTGATTACAGTAATAAAATGCTATCGTATTATAACGATTATATGACACTGACATAGACAGCTGATAATACTACTAATGTAACAGTTATCACCCTTGACGACAGCCTGTCACAGGATACTAAATGATTAACTGCGGAATTCACTATTCTATCTTTCTCTGGTTTTGCTTACTTGAGATAGGAAATTGACATTACTTGTACTGAGCTAATGTCAAAATTCTACCTCTAGTAAGCAAATCCACAGATAGATAGAATAATGGGAACGGCCGTAACAGTGCCCCGTGGTTTCACTCACCCGTGACTCCCAAACCAGCATGTAGGACACCCAGACATGCCCGTCTAATGCTCGGTACATCTCCGAGAGATTCTCTAAACGCTTCTAGAAGTTTCTATGTTTTTGTATGTTTTATGGCGATAGAATAATTTTCTAAAGATTCAATCAAAGTAACAGACAATCTCAAGCTTTTGTATTCATAATAATTATGTTACTGTCTGCTGCATGGGTACAGACTACAGCCGAAACCTACCCGAATCTGTCAAATTTTAGCAATTGAAAATTAACCTTCGACTATTGTAATAAGGTTGAAAATCTATTAAAGAAAGACAGTGGTGGTAGATGTATGTGCTGGCGTCTGTGCATATGGAGCTTGACGATCACTAACGAGAACGTGACAATGCATATGATGCACGGGATCGCATTCAGCGTTGCATTTTTAGAGTTCATTACTCTTTTCATAGCTTCGAATAAAAATACACGTTTTTCTACAGTCGGCTTACCTTTTGTAAATCACGATGAAACATTTATATAGTAGATAGGTACTATGTGTGCCGATGTTCGTATCACATAGCACTTTCCGTATCACTCCCGTGATGTGCTTTCGAAATAGCGTACCACTCATAATTTTTTCCATATAGCGTGCTTCGCTATAACGTCATTCGATTATCCGTATCACTCCTCTTGTGAACAAACGGTTAAGCATAACATTATCTGAATTTGTTTTGTGGACTTCCTTGAAATTTCTTTAAGATACGAAAAACTGGATTTTAAGGTTTATCTATCTACCGATACAAAGAACCACAGTTTTATCTCAAAAGCGTCGATAACATTGAGTTGTACAACAAAAACTGTGTCCAAGATAACAGAAACAGCTCGTAGTATTATGCAATGCTACTGGCTTCCGTAACCAACAAATGTAATGTAGGAAGTGGTTGATGACGAGCTCACTGTACCATTGCAGATCATGATTACGAGTGAGTGCACTGACGGCGATGGCAGGTACAGACAACGGCAGGTCAACGTACACCAATCTGTCAAATTTTACCATTCGAATATATGTGCTGTCGTCTGTACATACCACACCACATCAAGTTACCACAATCTGTCAAATTTCTGCAATAGATTTTCAACCTTAACACAATCGAGGTAGGTTATTGTTTAACTGTTAAAATTTTACAGATTCGGGTACCGTGGCGTGCTGTTGTCGGTACCTAAAGTAGATTTGCTTTTATTGCTTCTTTAACCGACTTCCCAAAAGGAGGGTCTTAATTTGGATGTTGTTTTGAAGTAAAGATAAAGACAGTTGAGGATCACTTGATTGTATTTTGTGATAATTGAAGTTAATAAAGATGTCTACTTTATGTCATGGACGATCGTGCCTGGGAAACGGATTATTGGTAACGTGATTATAACTTTGATACTTATAACTTTACCGTTTATCCAAAGTCCATAGGTTTACCTAGCCTAGTTAGATCCAAAAAGATCTAATTTCTTAGAATCTGCTTAACAGACCAGCACGATTAAAGCTAATTTTAGTACTGAAAACGAGTTTATTCCATGCGCTTATTTTATTTCTCATTTTTACCTGTCTGTCTAGTCTAGCTTATCATTTAAATTCAATATTTTCCAAATTCTCTTCCACTACAGCGTTATACCAGTTTTATCTTGACGTATAATTAGAAAAAGTAGGTTAACCCACAAATGCAGCGCTCGTTACAAATGACATAACACGTTCAACCCAGCCTGTTTGACGCGTGTAATTTTATTTTAATCTCGCTTCAAACAATTATGGAAAAAAACACCTATCATTATCAGAGTAACTTGGCCTACTGCGCACAAAAAACTCGTTGCATTTCCAGTGTTTATTTATTTTTTATTAGACGTGCACGCGCCGATCACGCTCCACAGAACCTAATTCCGGTCGATAAGTCGAACGAACTTTGAAACACACTGGTCGATAAAAAAATATAAACAATGTCTACTCGTCCGTCTGGTTGAACGTGAATGTTCACACGAATGGACATCTGATAATGCGTCGTAAACGCCGTGAGTAGGTCATGCCTAATGCAAGCTATCACACCTTTGCCCAATTAAAAAAACGATTTTAATCACAGCTATTATAAAGTTTTAGAACTCCATGGCTCATTGGCCAACCTATTGTGGACAATCCATTGCTGCATTTGAATGGAACAGCTATGTTAAAATATTATCTTAACGATCAATAGAATTCAAAGTATGTCCAACAAACCTTGGCCATTAGATGGTAGTGGACAACTACAAAGTTGTGATCACGCACGTCTATGTTTCGTAATGTCAATGCCATGTCATCAATTGTTTCTTTCCTTGAATTGTTACTGAAAAGGACTTTGTTCTCATTATAAACACACTGAACTCAACGCCCGGTCAAGTGCTTAACCTTCAGGAATAAGCGTAGCAAAGATAAAATAATAAATTAATCTTTCAGGTGAAACCATACATATTTTTAAGTTGGCCTGACACAAATCTATACTAATATTACAAAGCTGAAGAGTTTGTCTGTTTGTTTGTTTGTTTGAACGCGCTAATCTCAGGAACTACTGTTCCGATTTGAAAAATTCTTTCAGTGTTAGATAGCCCATTTATTGAGGAAGGCTATAAGCTTTCTATTCGGGTGCTCCGAGTAGTTCCCACCGCTGGCAGAAGCTAGTGATAGATGATTTCCTAATACCACTTAATGAAGTGAGATTTCTAAAAGTCAATACGTATTGACCCATACTTTAGCTGTCATTGTGAATCTTCAATCGTGTACACAGAAAGCATGGCTCGTTGATAGACGATAGTGAAAGTCACGCACTGGCACAATAAAGTATACCGTAAAGATGCTCCGCAGAGCATTGGAGATTTCTGGACTTAGGACTTCTGGACGTTCATATTTTATTAAAAAATTGCCATTGAATACCATGGATGATCCTTCCTCATCATATGCTTATCTAATTCCGAAAATGTACCTTCAAATATTTCCTTACCTTGAAGATTCTGCAGTAACAAAATTCCCATATTCTTCATTATTTATATTTATATCTAAGAATTGTTAGTTTACTTGTTGCAACTAAGTAACAAGCATTGAGCAATAGATACTTCTAAGCAACTCAGAATATTCCAGTCTAGTGTTATAAATACTTTTCAAGTAGACATAAGTGTCAGATAGCGCAAATGCCAATAGCCAGAGCCGGATTAACCTGTCATGGGCCTGTAGGCAATATAATTTTCGGGCCCCTTTTCTTACCTACTCTGACTGACTAAGTAAGTCATGTGATGTGTTTTTTACCTTCTTCCCACATTCCTTAATACAATTCCGGATCTAGGCATGGATGACATGACGTCCTAGCGCGGATTGGCTCCGTGTTAGTACAGAACAGAGTCAGCCGCGCAGCCCACGCGTAGAGTACGCGTACGTTTGTCTAGTCAGTCTATTCTACTTCTATCAAGAGTTTAAACACACACAAAGTACAAAGTTTTTTCCAATTCGCTGTCTTAAAACGCTCCTGCCTAATAGCATCCAACGAATCGGGGATTTTCTCAACGTAAAACGAGATAAACCGTCCAAAGGCGTTTCAATTTTTTAAATCCGTGTTTTTAAACCTTTTTCATGGCGAGACCCCCTGTCTATGGAGAAATATTTCGCGACCCCCCTGTGTTTGAAGACGTACGATTTTCACATACACCAAATCAAAAGTATAAACATTGTTTTTAACGCTTTTAAAGAGGAGTTGCAAAAGTTTGGGAAATGCCTTTCAGTAGAAAAACAATGAAACAATTTTAACTAGTTAACTAAAGGACAGACTAATAGATCGCAAATTGACCAGGTCGCAGTAAGTCCAAATCACAAAATGTCTACATAGCTGTTCAGTCTTCGTCTCATACAGTGGCGTAGCGTGGCTATCCGCCACCGGGGGCGGGAGACAAATTTGCCTCCCTAGACTTTAGATGTAGTCCCCAAGCCTTTAAAAACGTTGTGGGCACATCACAAATGAGAAGAAAAAGTTTGGAATTGAAATGGAGAGAGCGAAGCGAGCGCGAATTTTTTTTTAGTTTTGAGATGAAAAGGTAAACACTGTAAAAGAAGTGCATGATACAAAAGTTGCGAGCGAAGCCATAGCGAAATTTTCCAGTTTCAGGATTAAAATTTTAAAATAAACAACTCTTTTTTTTAGTAAGACTGTATTGGTTTTTGGCAAATCCCAAAAAATATACATCGTGTAGCCTCTGAAGGCGCAAGTGAAAAAAGCGTGATTTTTTAAAAGATTGTGCGACTTTTTTGAAAAATGCCCTCAAGTTGTTCTCAGGGTATCAAAGGTCTAAACATAGAAAAACAGTAGGATGTAATTGTAGAATGCGAGCGAAGCGAGCGCGATTTTTGTAGTTGAGTGGGCAAAAAGAAGAACAAGAAGTAATTAGAGGACGCGAGCGAAGCGAGCGCGAAATTTTTGCAAAAATCGGTTTGCAACCTCAAAGTTCAGTGCAATTGTAATTTTCTGGTAATGATCCAGGGGCCCCGGGGCACTGCCCCGGCCAGCCCCTTCGTAGCTACGCCACTGGGTGTATGTGAAAATCGTAAGTCTTCCAACACAGAGCACACTAAAACTTTTTTTAATTTACCTTACAATCGCAAAACTCATATCACATATTGTAATTAAAGATTACGTAGGTATTTCAAAAGTTTGTGAACTATTAGGCTACAAATTATTATAACGCTACAGAAAGCACCCAACGAATCGGGAATTCCCCCAACGTGAATGAAGTCCAGTTGCGTTCCGAAGGATTATATTAGTGCTAATATTAGATATTAGATCATAGTATTAGATGGTTTTGTATGTATAGTGTTACATGCGTTGAAAAAATTGTTTTGTTGATTATCATTTTCGTTCGATCCATAAAACTTTTTTTGCGGACTGCATTGCTGTGGGCCCCTGTCGGTGCTGGGCCCCTAGGCAGTTGCCTAATCTGCCTTAAGGTTAATCCGGCTCTGCCAATAGCTGTCGAAAATGTAAGAATTATTCAAGAGGATAATAAACTGTGACTTTCATTTTGTAAGGAAAACCAGAAATTATTCATCTATAACAGGAACGACACCAAAATATAGTAATCCTTAGTTTCTTCTAACTATGCTTGGACAGGGCCGCGCCGCTCCTGTGTGCGATGTGTGCGGCGCACACAGGCGCCGAGGCACTAGGGGCGCCGCACGGCAGCACAGCGCTCTTATTTGCCCCGAAAATGACAGCGCCGCGTGGATACGCGGCCACTCCGCCGCCAAGGCGAAAGAAGCGTCGCGACGCGATGCGGCGACTCTACCACTTCCTGAGCTTTGAACTGTCATTAACTCCATCTATTCCCTTTACCATTCCCTCACATGGTTGAGCGAATAGATGGCGTTAAAGTCTGTAACTGTTGCTGTCAACAACACCAAAAACGGTTACAGTTAGTACAAATAAGTCAGTTTTCCCAAGAACTTTATACCCAATTGAAAACGCGCTCGCTTCACTCGCGTCTATTCAATTTTCAACTTCTTTTTTCTGTGTTTAGTTTTTAAGTCATTCAATAAAAAAAAAACTGCGATCGCTACGCTCGTGCAATTTCCATTCCCTGCTCTTTTATAGTGTTCCATAGTAAACTAGGAACTCTTATAGATTCGCCATGTCTGTCTGTCCGTCCGTCCGCGGATGATCTCAGTGACTGTTAGCATTAGAACACTGAATTTGGTACCAATATGTATATCAACCATGCCAACCAAGTGCTAAAACAAAAAGTGTAAAAAAAAATTGTTACAGTGTCTTCCCTACACGTAGTGTGGAATGATTTTTTTTCCATTCCACCCTAACATGTGATATATCATTGGATAGGTATTTTAAAAAGGGGTTTACTAAAATATCTTTTGATTATTATGTTAATATTTTCGGAAATAATTGTTCCAAAAGTCAAAAAATAGGCGCCCCCCTCTAACTTTTGAACCGTAAGTTTAGAAAATATGAAAAAATCTCAAAAGTAGGACTCTATATAAATTTTATAGGAAAATTATTGTGAACGTGATATACACAGCAGTTTTTGAGAAAAAGCACTTTTTGGAAATCACAAATTACAACTTTGTTATTCGTATATTTTAATCAAAAACAAAGTTATTTTCTGTTGCCGAAAAATATTTGTATTTTGGCTAGTTGTAGGTAATAGATACGTTCACTTTTCATAGATAATGGTACGGAACCCTTCACGTGCGAGTCCAAATCACACTTGGCCGGTTTTTTCCATGTTTCTTCTTTCAGTCTTCAAACCATAAAACAATATTTGCACTCGGTACGTTCGCGCCTGCAGAAAAAAGAAGGCGGGATCTACCCTCGGCTACCTTTTACTGGGTTCAATTTCAGTATCAAAACTGAAAAAAATTGCGCGCTCACTTCGCACGCGCATTTTCTATAATGACGGTTTCGATCCTAAATCCAACTGAATAGATTGCGCCTTATTATTTTTTTTTAATTATTATTTTACTAGCTTCTGCCAGCGACTTCGTTCGCGGATCATGTCGCTTACGCCAGCGACAGTGCGTTTTCCCACACATTTCCCTTCACTGCTCTGCTCCTATTGATTGTAGCGTGATGAAAAGTATACTATAACCTGCTCAGGAGTATGAATAATAATNACTTATCGCAGCGTAGCCTCTCCGTGCGCCGTGCCACGCTATTCATAGTCGTGTGTCATATTCGTGTACTCCAGTGGAAACGTAGACCCACGTTGTCAAACAAATGAATACACACAGCTAAAATGCGCCGTTTTTCTTAAATTATTACGTACTAGCTTCTGCCAGCGACTTCGTTCGCGGATCATGTCGCTTATGCCAGCGACAACGGGTCGTTAAAATTTCTCCCGTTTTCTCTACATTTCCCTTCACTGCTCGGCTCCTATTGATTGTAGCGTGATGAAGAGTATCCTATAACCTGCTCAGGAGTATGAGTAATAATTGTACCAAGTTTCGTTAAAATCTGTCCAGTAGTTTTTGTTTCTATAACGGTTATACAGACAGACAGACAAAAATTCTACTGATTGCATTTTTGGCATCAGTATCGATCCCTTATCACCCCCTCATAGTTATTTTGGAAATATATTTCATGTACAGAATTGACCTCTCTACAGATTTATTATAAGTAAGTACAGATATAGATAAAACCTAAATTCGACTGCGGCAAAATTGTCTCGCCAGTGGCGGCGCTGGGTATAAAATTTTCGCGCTCGCTTCGCTCGCGCATTCACATTACATATTGCCTGTGTTTTTCCTTGCTATATGCCTCCACAAATTAACTAAAACAAATGGCGACAACTTCAGCTTTACAATATTAGTAGGTATGAGACATTTTCAAAATTATACATTTTTGTGACAGGGAAACAGGACAGACAGGGAAATCGCGCTCGCTCCACTCGCGCCTTTTCTTTACGATGTTCACTCGTCGAGCTGAAAATATATTCGCGCTCGCTTCGCTCGCGCTTTCATATTTTGNGGCGCTGGGTATAAAATTTTCGCGCTCGCTTCGCTCGCGCATTCACATTACATATTGCCTGTGTTTTTCCTTGCTATATGCCTCCACAAATTAACTAAAACAAATGGCGACAACTTCAGCTTTACAATATTAGTAGGTATGAGACATTTTCAAAATTATACATTTTTGTGACAGGGAAACAGGACAGACAGGGAAATCGCGCTCGCTCCACTCGCGCCTTTTCTTTACGATGTTCACTCGTCGAGCTGAAAATATATTCGCGCTCGCTTCGCTCGCGCTTTCATATTTTGCCTACATATTTCTTTGCTTCATAAGTATTTAAATAAAATTATAGATTGGTACATGACCACAACTGTATGACCTCCCCCCCTCTCGGTACTAAAGCTGGATCTACCCTAGGGCCTCGCGAACTTGATGTCGCCAACGTACATATTTGGTCTAGCGCCGCCACTGTCTCCCGCCCCGGGTGGCGTACAGCCACACTATGCCACTGATTTATCGAAATTAATTGGTCACGTTTGTGGTCTAAATAATGACAAAAGGATCCAAACCCATAGGCCACATACATACATGAGCCGATAAAAATATTACCCTCCTTTGCATTGCGCA
>NWSH02000517.1:12009375-12030582 GCA_002382865.2 Heliothis virescens
AATATTAACCACAAGCCAAGATAAGCAAACCTAAATGACAGAGAAAACCAGATTTCGGCTAATATATATCGCAGAAGGCGGATAATCTAACTGCACTATCTAAGAATCACACTACGGAATCGTTTTAATTGTTTTAGGTTTGGACAGCGGCGTTTTTGATAATAAAGGAGATAGGGGATCTGAAACTGACAAGCGCGTGATAATCGTGTATGAGCAGTCTGATAATAGCCAGGATTGATAAATGGTTCTTTAGGTAGATATCTTAAGGAAGAACTGTAAACAAAAATAATCAACAATAAACAAACAAAACTGGTTAGTGCACATCAACCAATGGATCGTTTTATAACACAATATATGCTTTTGGAAGCATAATACAACATACACAACACTCAGTGGTAAAGTTTTAAAATTTAAAGACGCGAGTACTACTCTTTATATTTTTATTGGGATCGACTCAAGCCATATATGCAGAACACGTTAATATTACCGAAGCCAAGAAACATTATGCCTATAAATAAAAGGCATCAAATATTCATTTAAACAGTTTGTGATGATCAAAGCTACCAACGTACCACACAGTTGCATAAAGCGAGGTAATCAAGATGCATATTAGGCTGCATAGTTTAATACTCCAGATGATAGAGGAGAGATAATAATCCTGTTATTAATCTACGAAGGTATAGGACGAGTGTTTTATAAGATTTAAAATGCTTGTTATAAAAAATACAAAAGTCACATTATTATTCCTGTTATGTATCTTGTTCTAGTAACAATAACTTATATAGTATGGGCGTTTACATTTGAAATTAACATACTACTCATTTTAGGCAATAAGAATTTTGCGATAGTCGCTGCAATTATAAGCTACATAAACATCCAGGAAGTTAAAGTTCACATTATAATAATTGTTGAACTTATCGTAAAGAAGTCATATTGTAAACTAAGATTTTGCGAAGCACGAAACCCTAACCGATGATAGACAGACCATTTTCAGAAGATGGTTTATAGTAATAACCTGAATCAAAAGGAAATCCTTCTCGTATACATACTACAATAAGTAGAAAATCTTACACGCTATATATTATTGCGTCTTTGGCTAGGATCCATAATGTGAAGAAACGTCTTACAGTCGTAGAAAGAATCAAATGCCTTATCTTGTTGGCATTCTATTGAATAAATATGTGTTACCTGATATAAATTTTGTCATTTTAATTTTGACGCTATGCCTACTGTTTCTGGACGCACACTTATTATTCAAAGAAATAATTTCTTTTACTCTATATTATTTCCAGTGCTAATTCTATTTGCCGACTCTCTTAGACATTGCTCATTCTATAAAATCTCTAAGTTACAATGACATTGATGTACGTGCATGAGCGTTTACATGAATTTAAATATGACAATTTAGTCTACGAGAATGTAAACAATGTGTTATAGAAGCTTAACATGGGGCTATTTGTAGGTATGACTTTTAGAATTACTACTTAGGAGGCTCACTACGGTTATTTTTAAACGACTTCACAAAAAGGAGGAGGTTCTCAATTCGAACCGTAATCTTATTTTTTTTTTTTTTTTTTTATGTATGTCACACAAAGATTACTCGAGATGGCTGGACCGATATTCAATAAATTCTTCACTGTGGGTGGGTGGGTTATAAATGGGTAATTGAATGAGTATCTAAATTTTTAGAGCCCGAAAACATGAAAAAGCATATAACATAAGGAAAAACCTTGTTTACAACAAAAAAAAAAAAAAAAAAAAAAAGATACGGTCGAATTGAGAACCTCCTCCTTTTTGGGAAGTCGGTTAAAAAAATATACCGTAGTGAGCCTCCTAAGTAGTAATTCTAAAGTCATACCTACAATAAGCCCCATGTTAAGCTTCTATACACATTGTTTACATTCTACGTAGATAATTGTTATGTAAATTATGTAAACGCTCGTGCGTACATAATGTCATTGTAACTTAGGATTTTATGATGAGCAATGTCTAAGGAGTCGGCAAATAGAATTAGCACTGGAAATAATAAGTAAACGAAATTATTTCTTTGAAAAAGTTGCGTCACAGAAAGTAGGCATACGCAAAATAAAATGCAAAATATTTAAGTAACATTTTATTCAAAATGAGAATAAAGTCAGATATTTTTACACGATACTAGTACCTAGCAAACGCAAAATAATGCTGTAGATATATTGTAGATGTATCGAAGGATTTTCTTTGACTTACAAACATTCTTCTGAAAATGCTGTCATCATCGGTGTCGTCGCAAATATTACATATACTTCTTAAGATAAGTTCCAACAATTATTATAATGTGACTTAACTTCGTAGTTTGTGACATGCAGGAAGCAAACTTAATTGCTAAAGTATTAGTATGTAATTTCAAATAAAGCAAACATAATATACTAGGAACAAGATACATAAAGAATAATAATGTGACTTATTTTAACAAGCATTTAAAATTATAAAACACTCCCTAACCTTCGTATACAATTTTATTCTCCATTCTACACTGAATAAATTGCACAAATGCATATGCTCTTGACTGCACTTGGTCGGCTTTGACATCACAAACTGTTTAAATAAATATTTGGTCTTAATTTAGGCAAATGTTTTCGTGAATAACTTTCAATATTGGCTTGAGTCGATCAATAAAAATAAAGAGTAGTACTCGCCTTAATTAAAACTTACACAGTGTGGTTTTATATGCTTCAAAAGCAAAGGTATAAAACAGATCCATTGGTTGAGCACTAACCAGTTTGTTTATTGTTGATATTTTGTTTACAGTTCTTCTAATACTACCTAAACAACGCTAATGAACGCTCACGAATTTCCTTTCAGTTCAACACTAATTATTATCAAAACGCCTTCAAACCAAACAATCAAAACCTTCCGTATTGATTCGAGACTAGCAGTTAGATTTCCGCCTAAATATTAGCCTAAATCTGTGTGCTGTGTTAATATTATATCACGCAAAATTCACAGTTGAACGTTACTAATGTTCAAAGTCCATTAGGTAACATTCTGATTGATCCATGCTGTTTACCTTGGTCGGTACAAAGTCCAAAGCCGTATTTAGACATTAAATAGGCTATACTTATTACAAAAATAGATTTTTTTGTTAGGTATTTATTGTGATTCACGACATCGTGAACTCTGGAATGTTAATAACTCTTTATCGGAGAATAAAGTTCAGAGGCCAACCGGTTCAAATATTAAAGTACAATTCGATATCCTATTGAACATCCTTATATTTTCTGGTATGTTCGATTTTATTGTTAAACACTAAAATTAAATATTATACTAAACAGGAATCTTTACTCGCAAAACAATTATTAAAAGAATCGGCAAATTAATATTAATTGTCATGACAATTTCACAGATCGATATGCATTACAAAATTAATACATTTCGAGCACTAGGTACATAAATTATCGCAAAATGTTCCAGTAATTGATAAACAAGGCCGCGTTCTCGCCTCGTGTTAAGTTATAACATAAGTGAAAATAAACAGACCTCCGCGTGCACGAGTTGTGTAAGAAATGACTAATAGTAATGAGGCAGTGCAGGCAGGCTGCCAAATTGATGCTATAATATGTAACACACGTATGTTCAAGCATGCACCTGATGTCTTTCCAGTTCAATGGATTCCTGGTCGCATTCCTCCTATGGGATTACGAGGCTGAGAAATGGAGGATCGTCGCGTCGTCGACTTGAGCATAAAGACTTCATTGAAGGTGTCAAGCCTTAGATTAAAGCCATGCTGTTCTGGTAGGTTGCTCGTAGGCTTATGAAAGTCCTTATCTTAATTTAAAACAGCTGATTACGGTTACATGAAGAATTTTGGAACACAGAAGTTAAACAGCCCAGATTTTATATCTGCCAATAGCACATCGTCAAAGCTGTTGCATGTGTATACCCACCACTACTTCCGCCTTCAACATCGATCAGCGATGATGTTCGACAACGGCACTCGGCACACATCTGTGTTCCCAGTACTTTCTCTACTCGTTTCACAACATCGAGGTTGCGACAATCAAATATTTTTTGACCTCCACTTACAACTGCGCAGGTCTTTTAAGTATTTCCTCTAAGTTTGTGACTTTGTTTGATCTTTATGTTGTTTGTTCTTGTGTCTGCTACTGGTCATCTTTAGCCTTCACCTATGAAGGTGGTATCCATGATTTTGAGGTTGACATCAAAAGTTTATATAGAGTTTAAAATACAAAGCCTGCGGTAAGAAAAAAATCATGCTTCGACCATTCAGCAACCGATTATGTCACTCACTCAAAATAATTATCCAAAATGAGAAAGATGAAAATTACCATTAAAAGATACAATCTTTTAGCGACCTTCAGAGACCAATAACTGTATGCAAATTGACGAATTTCCGTAATATTTGTCGAAGAATTTCTGCACACTGCGCAATATAACTATTTTAGCAAACAATTTATGAATGTCATACTGCTACTTAATGCCCATTGATATTCACAATGTGTACTATTTTATTAAGTACGCAACACAAAGAATAATAGAAGACAATGTAAAATAATACACATGTTAGATATGTCCAATAAAAAATACTATAAAAATCATACAAATCTTTTTTATTATATTCACTAGGGGCCAAAATAGATATTACATCACATTTTCACAATAAGCCATCTGGAACGCTAAATTACATGAGCACATTGTTGATCTATTCATTTCAAAGCGGATTCTTTGTTTTCTTTTTAATTATTACACGTTCGAGGAAATTGTTAGCAAACATTGTGTATTTAATATAGTACACACGACAGTATATGTATTTATTGAAGAATCAGGAACTATTCACGTGAATCGTGAGAACTGTTTGCTCGAACTGTTTAACGAGCCCAACGGTTAGGTGTCAATATCTCGACGAAGTCTGGAAAGTTCTAAGCGACCAGCTTAAATTCTTGCTGCGGAATTAGTGGATATAATTACATAGTTGTGTTTACTTAAATCTCGTACAGTCCTCTACATAATTATGTACATAATCTTTATTTGCGATCTCGCCGTCAAACTGCGTAAAATACATTTTTTTATGAATTAGGCGTGTTAAAAATATACCGTGTTTAAATATTTATTACTGTGCTATTTTATTATTATATCATTTACCTTATTTATTTTTAGAAATCTGCGAGTGAACCAGAACCTTCCGCGTTTAACAAAAATATATGTTAAGATAAACTGGTAACATTAAGCTCACTTAACCCTTGGCACGGTACGAGTTTTAAAATTGGATTAGCTTTTAAACTAACCGGTTCTAAACCGTCCAGTCAGTTTGACGTCAGATACTGCGTAAAAACAAATTGTCTTTTTTGTATTTTTATAAATATTACAGTTGGCATACTAAATATAGATTTTTATTAATCGTAAATTCCCAATCGAACCAAAACAACTTTATTTTTAGACAAGTTTATGAAACGTACATCGATCAAAATAAAAAAGGTGCTTTGAATGAGTATTATTCAACATACCATAATTCAACATACCAATCTTTTAAAAGTTAACTGTATGCAAAAAGTCTGGCTTTTCCTTCTAAACCAGTCGATGGAATTAACACAGTACAGGTCTCTTCAATTTCTTAGAATACTCTGGACGTCTATAAAAACCTCATTTGACGCAGATTCTAAAGAAAGAAAAAAAGATAAATTAATTATGAATCGATTTTCCTGCCTAATTTTATAGATGTGCATGTTCCTAATTTAAAATGCAACAGTTACATCCAACGTAACTTTGATTAATCTGCTGTTTGTTGTAAATCTTTCAGTGGGTTATGGTGACACCTATTTACCACAAATTAGTGATTTAATATGGCTAATGTTAAGCTTATAGCATTATTTTATTCCAAATCACCGAACTTTCAATCCTTTCTCCTGTCAAACTATTAATCTCTTCTCATTATGTTTTAAAGTCCACTAAAACATGTGGTATACAAAAAAAAACAAAAGTAGGTTGAATTAATTGAGCTCAACCTTGACCGCCAAATAAGTTTGAAACGTCAATCAACCAAGGCTTCGGTCATCAGGCACTCTTGTTAATGTAGGTCAGGGTTTAATCCTGCTCAGAAAACTAATTTTTAGTTTCCAAAGGAAGGCTTCTAATTTGTACGGCCGCACATTTAAACGGTTCTAATTGTAACTTACCTATAATCTCAAATAAATATCTAAATATTCATATATCAATACTTGCGATGGCACTTTACGCAAATTTATACCCAGATCACATCACTATCGTCCCCGTACGTCTCTGGGTGCGCCGAGGGCAGGTCCGTGGCGCAACTCGGATGCGCGCGCGCCGTCCTCACGTGAACCTGAGGTCGAGCCCCTCCACTCGAAACAATGTAGGATAGTACCGAGGATTGTTTGTAAATAAATGATCTTTAACTCGATGACATTGATCGATTCATTGATATAACGATTATCGATTGTTTCGCGTTGTAGTTTGTGGCACGTGTTGGACTAGACACGGGATAGACTTAAAATTGATCACGTTTTTAGTAATAGATGAATTGAGATTAGGAAAGATTAACCTGGCTAACCAGCGACTGTCTTTAAGTTGACCTTCACAAAACCTGAACACCACCAGCATTATCTAGCCCATCTACTGCAAAAAATCATTATGCAAGCAAAACAGACTAAAAGTAAGAAACAAAGACATGCTATTACCATATTTCACACGCAAAAGTATCTGTTAGTTCGGTGATTCGGTGTCATCCAGTCTAGTCAAGATTTATAGGTACATTACCTACAAAAACATTGACACACTATAGTTTGCTTGTAAGAATATTAACCGTTTTGTTGGCCAAACAAAAGCTTATTCAAATTAGGTGAGGCGAAACAGGTGGTAATTTAGTGACACGTTAAAAAAATAAGGAAAATCAAAATGTTTTATGCGCGACAAAGTTAAATAAACGGCGTAATATCAAAGATTACATAACAGTCTTTTCTGAGAACTACGTACATACTTACCAAATTGGATTAAAACTAGCTGGGATAACGTCTAGCTTTTAATTGTTTCAAAATCGCTCAGAAATCGCGATGTCTACTCTCGCCAATGATGCTAACCATAAATAGAAAGCCAAAGATTCTTCCGTACCCTGATTTGCTTTCATACCAGGCAGTGCTATTCTGTCAGGATATTCCATCCATTTACATATTTTCAAATGTAGAATGCAGTTTGATCAGCAGACACTTAACAAACAATAAACCCAAGCATAATACCCCCATAAAAGTCCCCAAACTGCCATAGAAAACTGTAATACCCGTTCTAGAACGTTCCGGTCGTTCCTGATTCAATTATTGACAGTGAACCGTCGCCGCCCGCATCATACGATGCACACAAAAGAAGCATTCACATCCCTATTAGTGGCGCGAGTAATCTTCGCTTCCTTCCAGGACAAAGCCGTTCATTTCATGCCCCAGTTTCAGTCGGGCCGTAGGTCAAATTTAGAAGCTTCTAGAACTTTCTAAATGGTCCTATCAATAAAGGAAATAATCCTAAAAGAGTAACAGAGTTAGTAAAATTCAAATTACACAGAAAAGGTGCCTATCTACAATCAAATATTTTAGATTCTACTGTTTCTTACAGATGACGTAAAGAAACGTCTAGAATGAATCCCACACATATGACTGGTTTAACTTTAATGACGAAATGATGCAAATGGAAAATAATACAAACAGCAGAAAAATACAATTATTATAATAAACTATGGAAGCTGTGTCGACACAAATGATGAGGTGGTAAGGTGGAAATTCTCCATAATTAGTTCTATCTGACCTATTGTAGGAAAACAATGCACTATTATGACATACTTATCCTTGATAGTTAATATTAGATTACTACGATTCATTCATTTTTACTGAAAGAAAAAATCTTAGTGCAATTCCTTCCTTCTCGTTCTATATTGAGTGATCTATCGTCTTGCCCTGAGCGTTGTTGCAAAATTCATTGATAGTTTAGAGTTAATTCAGTCTGAACTAATCATTCACTACTTCAGGACCGATTGAAAGTTCTTTTGATTGATAATACAATCTTATGGTTCGGTTTGCTGGTTTTGTGGAATTCATAGCTGCAAACTTTTCTATTTTAGTGTCATGTGCACAAGTAGACACTATTAATGTAATTTATCAGATATTATGATAAGTTAAGGTGTCACCTAGCACTTGTGAAGAGCATCTAAAAATATACTAGATACTAGAAGTCCGTGCGTTGTTGTTGCAGATTAGATCTAATAAAAAACCACACCATATGACTACCGTCTCCGGTCAGACCAGACTCGACGACCAATCTAGACAGTACATACTGAACAAGAAATTCCGCAGTAAACCCATATTTGCTAAACCTAGGGAGCTTCTTAGAACATTTTTTGGATCCTTGCATTGTCTTGTTTATAGAATTTTGTGACGGGTATTTGAGGTCTCGCAAGGTTGAACTCAGACGGGACTTCTAAGTCGGGAGAAAGCACACAACCTTTTTTTTTCATTGGGAAATCATCAGATGACCCCTCACGCTGCCCCCATAGCGGTAAGGGCGTCATCTGATATCGTGAGTGTCAGACTTTTACTGACTAAACACACCATGTTCTTCTTGAGCCCTTAGCGAACCTGGGCCGCGGTAACTCTTTCGAACAATTCCGCATCACTCAATAAAAGCTTCTGAAAAATGTTAAAGGTTACTCAATACTCAATTCTTTATTTGCATTCCATATGTTATACAGGTGGTATCTTATAGAGTTAAAACAATATATTAGAAACAATATGGACCCGGTAGGGCACAGCATAAAGAGACTAGAGAGGTTTGCAGTACATAGTAGTACTAAATTATGTTATTTCATAAAAATAGGTCTTCTGCATGTTTTATTTTATTTTACCGCAATTTATACTGGCCAGTCGTACGATGTCGCGCCATGTTACATCACATTGCTCTCATCATCCTGTTGCAAAACACTATTGTGCATGCATTCAGTGTTGCTCAATTGTGCCTTTGAACTTGCTGAATAAAAACAAAAACTGTTTTTTTTTTTCTTTTTGTTATTCTGGCACTCCAAGGTTTGTGGTAGCCATAAAAAAAAAAGAAAATTGTTTACATATTCGTCTTTTGTGTTACTATGACAACAACTTCGAATTACTTCAATGACAAATAAACAACCAATAAAATTTATTAGCAAAAAACTTTATTCTCACAATTAATTATTTATCAGGTAAAGCATTGAATATTCTGATACATTGTTGTGTAATCAATATGTTGATGGAATCAAATTAAAGAGTCAAATACGTAAGTCCTAATTGTTATTAGGTATTCTGCCGAAAGTTAAAACAACCAAATTATTAACACTTTCAGCATGGACAGACACGTGAATGTATGCAATGATACTTGCATACCAAAATAACAATGACAAAATCATGACAGTTTTTAGGGTTCCGTACCCAAAGGGTAAAACGGGACCCTATTACTAAGACTTCGTTGTCTGTCTGTCTCCCCGTCTGTCTGTCTGTCTGTCTCCACGCTGTATCTCACTAACCGTGATAGCTAGAAAGCTGAAATTTTCACAGAAGATGTATTTCTGTTGCCGCTATAACAACAAATACTAAAAGTGAAAAAAAAAAATTAAGAGGGATGGGGGTACGGAACCCTTCATGCGCGAGTCTAACTCGCACTTGGCCGGTTTTTTCCTATCATGTGAACACTTACTAAGTAAGTACCAAAGTATTTTGTTGACATGCTAATCGATCCTTACAATAAAATGATGTAGAAAGTTTATTTGTTTGCTATAATATCGCAAACATTAATGTAAACATCATCAATATATTATCTTATCTTTTTCAGTATCCTCAATTACCGCAGATATATTTTTAGGCACAACACGGACCACGGAAGACGCCATGGGTTTTTTATGAGTAAGTTCAAGTTCTTAGAACAAGTCCATAGTTAGCTTTATCTATGCTTTTTGTGAAAAGTCGAGCAAATTTATTTTAATGTTAACTTTCCTAACCTAAGATTTACTGAATAACGCAAAATATGATCCCTATCATAGTCCAACATTATAAGGTTTTTAACTGATTTTCCTTCAACGACGTGTTAGGTATAGGTACTCGTTTTTTTACACCATTAAGTATCTGGAATAAATAACAACCTGTACCCAATTATTATGTAGGTCGATAATTACACGTTACGACAATGAAATCGATCATTTCTAGATTTCCCTGGCATTTTGTGAAGAAAAACGAGAAGACGGGCTTAGACTACGTTAGTAGTAACCTACACTTTTTGCTTAATTCTGTCATCATATATGGTCATAGTCATATTTGCTCTTGTAACCACATAATAAGTACCTACTTTACAGTACATCTGAACTAGGATCTGTTACTTATATGTTAATTGAGTCTCAACATTGTCTACGTAGGTATCTATTGATAGTTTTTTGTTTTTTTTACAAGCTACGTGCGATGAACCACGCATTGATTTCATTCACGGAAATTTTTTATCCGGTGTGATGACGCCTTTAGAAAGATAAACGTTATAATAGAACGATAATTTGTTCTGCTCACTAGGATTTCCCACCATTAGCCACATTTGCGTAAAAAAACCGGCCAAGTGCGAGTTGGACTCGCGCGCGATGGGTTCCGTACCCTTATCTAAGAAAAATGAACGTATCTGTTGCCTACAACTTGCCATTTTTATAAACCGCAAATTATAACTTTGCTTTTCATACAAATATATGAATAACAAAGTTATAATTTGCGATTTTAAACGTTTATTGTATGGGGGCCCCCTTATTATTTTTTTTTAAATTTTTAGTATTTGTTGTTATAGCGGCGACGGAAATACATCATTTGTGAAAGTTTCAGCTTTCTAGCTATCACGTTTAAGTTTTATTCATAGGGTCCCGTTTTACCCTTTGGGTACGGAACCCTAAAAATGTGATACTAAACTGTCATTGTAACTGCTTAAAAGTCATATGGTTAATCAAGAATTTTGTAGGGGTGGCCAAAATAAAACTTGCGAGTATGGAAGCGCTGATACACACTGGGTTGATTTTCGGAAAATTCTGTTCCCTAATTCAGAACCTACACCGCAATTTCATGTTGGTATAATTACCTAAGTTTTAAAGTTTGATTGTTTTAAGGTGCGCCTTAAGAGACTTCTAGAAACATCTAACATTTTGCGTTAATTACGTAACTATTTATAAATTGGTAATAGCCGTACTAACAATGTAAAAACAAACAGTAGGTACGCACGTAAGGATATTGTTGACGCGACTTCACATCGTTATATTAATTCACATGGGAATATATTAATATTTTGCTAAAGTAGCCTTTCAACTATTAATAGTAGGTACATACATACTTACCTAAGTAATGAAACTCCTTTTCAACAAGGTTATTTTTCGATAATGACTTAAAGACAGATGTAAATAGTAGAAAAGTATAGAAAAAGAAAACCCGCTGCGTCTACCACAAATAAAATTGGGATAAAGACAAAAATGAAAACTCATCATTTTAATTCTTATAAGAAGAAAATTGAAAAAAAATGTCAGTTTATTTCTGGTTTGTTATGTAAAATGGCTATAATAATTTAACTAGAATTGGATGTTGTCTTGAAACACGAGTGTAATGGTAGGAAAGTATTTCTATAAACCAACCAACTATCTGCAACGAATAGTTGCAAAACTCTGATGATTGAGCAAAAAATAGTAGATTGGTGTTATATAACTGCTGCAATATGCTAGAAATAAACCCATGAGAGTATATAAACCGGTTTCCATTTGCCCAATAATCTACATAATGTGCTATTGCAAGTTCTCACCTAAGAATTCATTTTGGCTCACTAAAATTTCACCTATTTAGCAATAAAAATAAGACAAGGAAGGAAGGCAAATCTGTACAGAATTAAACTGTAACATTATAAAATCCCACATTTTTTACAATTTGATTTCTTAAATGATACACTTTTTATTACCATAATAAAAATTTAAATCCCTTAAGACTAGTAGGAGGAAAATGAGAGTCAAAACTTTTTGTGTGTGTTAAACTTTGGCCTATTAACAACCACCATGTTTACAGATTAAAGTAGTTTAAGAACAAAGTCCTGTTTGAAGACGAAGTTCTTAAAAAATAAGCCCAATAAGCAATCAATAGAGCCTACGTAATTACATTAGCTAATATTTAGCTTAGCACATCATTATGTATGTAAGCAAGTACAAAATGAATTACGTACGAGCGAAGTCCAAAAGGTAGATTTGTTTCAAAACAAATGTATTAACATATTTTACATACACAACAAAGCGGGGTCAAACGAGGTTAGAATTACCTTTGAATAGCTAAACTCGGTTAAATTTTAATGACATGACCGGCCATTTCCTGATCTCTATAAAAATTAAGTTCATGGAATGTAGATGACACATTGTTAGAAATTTCGCAAGCGATCGGCCCTAAATTGCGTCAAAACTTTAAAATCAAGAAGCCTTACAGGGTTTCTTGCATAAGTAAATATGTATATTGTTTCATGACTGAATGTATTCCGATATTTAAAGAACACAAATTGATAATTATATTTTCTTTGCCCATGGATACAACTTGAATCACTTATTATGCACATTCCCTATTGAAAGCACAAGCGAGATATAAAAACCTAAAACTGCACTAAAAGCGTCTCAAGTTTCTTAATTTATCTTCTGAAGTGATGTTGGATAAAAGTAGCACAAAGTGAGTCCGATTTCAGACTAGATCCAATTTATCAAAAAACTCCTCTTCATCGCTGCCCACTAGAAGCGTACCCAAGAGGCTGGCAGCATTGCCATTTATTTATCAAATTACTTTTCTATACTTTGAAGACAAGAATATTTTGGCCAAAAGGTAAGAACCTTAGAAGGCAAGATTATTTTTTGTGCGGCATCCACTGAAGATAAACTTGCTATAATACAAGAATGTTGACCATATAGTTAAAAAGTTAATTTACTCAGAACGGCGTTGAACTTTACCGACATAGTAAATGACTAGGCGGTGTATATGACTACCTTGTCTTACCATACTTATAAAAAAACCGGAACCGCTGGAACTTTAATCATTTCCGCACTTCCTTTATTATTAGCGTGCTTTTTAGGGTTCCGTACCCAAAAGGGTAAAACGGGACCCTATTACTAAGACTTTGTTGTCTGTCTGTCTGTGTATTTCATAAACCGTGATAGCTAGAAAGCTGAAATTTTCACAAATGATGTTTTTCCATTGCCGCTATAACAGCAAATACTAAATTAATAAAAATATATTAAGGGGGTCCACATACAATAAACTTGTGAAACCGCAAATTATAACTTTGTTATTCATATATTTGTATGAAAAACAAAGTTAGTTTTTGCTGCCCGAAAATGTTTGTATTTTGTCTAGTTGTAAGAAATAGATACCTACGTTCACTTTACATAGATAATGGTACGGAACCCTTCCTGTGCGAGTCCAACTTGCACTTGGCCGGTGTTGTTTTAATCCTCGCTTCTTTGCTAT
The DNA here is from genome assembly GCA_002382865.2 of Heliothis virescens. NCBI lineage: Eukaryota > Metazoa > Arthropoda > Insecta > Lepidoptera > Noctuidae > Heliothis > Heliothis virescens. The sequence goes on from NWSH02000517.1 coordinate 12,022,899, forward strand.
TTTTAGTATTTTTGCCAGTAATGTATTTATTTATACATATTTTATTAATACATTCTTCCTGAATGAGGGACTTATTGACATATTGACCGCCCCGAGGTCGTGACCGATCATGCCTCTGTGTTGAGGGTGAACCGATTATAGTGAATTGATGTTTCTAGAATATGTGTTTTATTTTTAAAGGAGTTTTAAGTGTTAAATGCAAAATAACATGAAATGAGGAATTGTATAAACACTGAACTCAAACTAAATAATGTAATAATTTGAACTGCGTTATTTTTACATCATAGTACCTAATCTTCACTTCATCATACCGAATAACAACACACACTTTCTAGAATTGATCCACAGCCGTTTAATTACGAAAAATATTAAAATGTCTCTTATATCGATTGACCGCAAACCAGTTATAGATATTATACAATTAAAATACTTTAATGAAGATCGATATACTTATCTAAATTACGGAAAAAGTAATATAGAAAATATTTTTTTGGAAATTACCATTGGGTGTTCAAGTGATTAGTACTTAGTACCTACTTTCTGCGGACGTTACCCTTCATACTAGAGATGCTTTTATGGGTATATAGGTCAGCGAGTAAACCAGGGCGTCAGACCAATAACCTGATACTTACGCACCGTTAGCTCCTCGTACATCATGCTGTAAAAAACTGCTAAAATAAGTGCCATGGTTCCTCTGAGTCTACCGCAGAAATTACCATAGATTATACGCCTGTCATATAAAACGTCTCATTGAGATAGTAAGATTACCCTATTTGATCTCCTAGTCTAACTGATCAGGTCTTGATTTAAGTTGGAAGCTCTGTGTTGGAACGAGACATGGAACTGAGAAAACACCTTATACTTAGGACTTCCGTGAGCAACAATTTTACTCTCGTAATCATTAATCGACTTTGACACATTATCTTGAAGGTGGTAATGAATAGGTTTAAGTAGTAAAAATTGCACTCATCAAACAAAGGGGAAAACACAGGATTAATTGTTTGAAAGATGATATCAACAACAGTTTTGTTATGCTGCAAAAAAGATTCAATTGTTTTTTATTGTCAGATCTGAGTAAGTACTTTAGATATATCTCGTAAGTTCCTGGAAATATCGTTATTATTTTGGATTTACTTGAGTGGGAGGAAGACAGGAAAAGGACAATGAAACAAAAAAGAATAGATAGACTATGTCTCGTCTTTTGCCGTGATATATCCAAAATAGATCTTATAACATGATAAAAATATTTTTCATGAGGTTTATATATCTATATCTCTATGCATACAATAAAACAGTAAAAAAATCGTGTCTGTACATTAAACATTTTTACAAAGCAATACAAGGGTAAGAATTCAAAAAAAAATTGCCTGTTTGTATGTTTAAAAGTTTGTCTGTTTGCCCACGCTAACCTCAGGAACCACTGGACGGATTTTGATGAAACTTGGCAGACATATAGCTTACACATCAGAATAACATATAGGCTACTTTTAATCCGGTTACGGGGAAAAATCCCTCGGGTAGCGGGCGAAGCCGCTGGCAGAAGCTAGTTTCAATGATATCCGGCCCACACTATAGTGATAATTGTTTGACGTAAGTTCAACGTAATCACTACATTCAGAGGAGCGGAAGTTTTAGACGCTTTCGTATTTGGTCGTATATAAATGCCATTTAAGCTTTTATGGAAATATCCAAATATAGCTATGATCTTGGCTTGACATCATGACAAAATATGATATCAGAGTTCCCTTTGATATAACTCTTATAGGACCTATGGTCATTGTTTTACTTTATTCCAAAGATAACGCTGCAACTAAAAAGAGGTGATGATGATTAATGAATGTATAGAGGCTACTGAATAAGGTATGTAACGAGATAGATTTTACCCACCAGTATGAAAGGTAAATAAGACTTGGATGAACCAGTAGGAATTCCGCGAAATGAGCTGGTATGACCATGGTGACATGACTAAACAGGATGCACGCAATACAAAAGATTTAATACGACTATTTGGGCTCCCATTCCCATCGGGGATGTAACTCAGTGGTAGAGTGTCTGCTTCGCATGCTGAAAGTCCTGGGTTCAAATCCCAGCATCTCCAAATTATATCTCTTTTATCATTTTTGTTATATTTTTACATTGCTGTTCTTCTCGTCGTTTTCTTTCGTCATTAATAAATACCAATGTTTACGATGGTAATTTATTTACATTTATTTGGCTAAATTAATGAAAATCAAACACTCTTGACACATAATATAGATCTACAAATTAGTAACATGACAACCTTTAATTTAATAATTCAAAAGATATTCCATTCAATGCGTTCATTTTTAAAAACTATTGGTAGTTCATCGACCTTTGAAATATCTATGTATGTATTGTATGTATTAGCAAAACCATAAAGTTTTGTTTTGTATGTTTGCGCAATTAATAACACTACGAACGTTAATTGCGGACTATTGCCGCAATGATCAGTGTTTTATTTAGAAAATTGCATCATTTCCAATAAAACAACCTTCATACCAAAGTTTATAGAATGAACTACTAGCGCCATCTACCAAGAATTGATCGAAGTTCAGTATTGAACACAGCGCCATCTATTTATATGAAGTGACAAAAAAAAATACTCGTACTATTTACTTTTAAAAACTGACTGAAACTTCAATGAATTTCCAGTCATTACCTAGCTTCTTTTGTAACAATAATAATTCATGTTAAAAGCTTGTGGGTATACTGCCCCCTTGATGGGCGGTACTTTGACTCGCATATAAATATACACACTCGGGATAATGAGTATCTTACACGAAATAAAACCACATCCTTGGAATAATATTTTAATGAAAATTCAACTAAACGTATAAATCTTATTTATACTTACAATAAACAAGTAAAGTGGATAAATATTTACATTTAGCTGGGGGGAGCGTCGCATATTGCATTTACCCCCCAAAATTGCACTAACAAAAATATGGAAGCCCATATAGACTTCCTTACCGTTCGGTCGCTGGTTGAGACTTAAATTAAAGATAATATATTTTTTTAATTCAAGGCAATGTCCTGGTTGTTTTAAATTAAAAAGAGATAGGTTAAAAGGTTCCTATCGGGAACACGGGCATGAAAAATTAAGTGCCTTATTTTAATTAAATGCAATGCAAACAACACGCATTTATTGTTATTTAATTCAGGTAACAAGTTTAGGTAGCAAGGTAGACAAGATAGTATATTTTTCTAGAAGTCTTTATTTTTCTCTCTTATGTTTAAAAAAAAATGATCCTTTAATTAGAACTGTTTTCCACATAAAATTTAAAAAAGATTGAATTTTGTAATGGAAGACATAATTCTATTATGTAATTGTAATCAATACAAAGAAAAAACCCTTTTCACTGATGATTATTTTTCAGTGCACGTTTTAAGATTAATCCTATTTATTTTAGTTGAGTTCGTGACTAAATTAAACTAACTTTAAACAAGAGATAATCAAGCTCAGAATGCCATAATACCACGGAGTATAACATAAGCCCAGAGGATGCGATCATCGAAAACGACGACGTGAACAAGTGACGGTCTGACCCAGCGACCGACCGAACACAGTATAACGAGTAAACATTGTATAAGTTTAATTATTACAAGATATAATAACGCAGTCTTAGTACGCCGTGGCCACAGGTCGCCCTTACCCTAGTGAGACCGCTCTAGTCTATACTACGGCGCTACTCGATACAAACGCTACCCACAGAATTGATAATAAATGGAGTACCCACTAGCAATTGCTAATGATAGTATAGTATACTCGAATATGTAAGATGAGCGTAAAATCACTCTCAGATACATATTATTTGAATGTTAAAAGTTTTGTGGGCATTCCATTTATTTTCTAATCATTGTCACTACAATAGAACATCTAACCTGTATGTGCGACCGTCGTTGTAGCACTACTGCTTGATATGGCACTAATATTGCTTTGTTGTAGAAACATTTTCAAAACTGATCAACAACGCTTTAAAACTGTACAAAATCGATTAAGTAATAAGACCTAAAAAATGATCCGGATTTCAGTGCTAATTACTTACTTTTTTAACCGATTACAGTATAAAATCATTTCCATTTTGCATCGAATACAGTAGTATTCGATGCAAAGTAGTATACAGTACAGTAGTATGATCCGGAGCCTACCTCGGCTCAGGTACACAAAGGACTCAAGAAGGAACACGGTGGGTTTGAGTCAGTAGTTTTTTTCAAGTTCAATCAACAATTGAGTAATGGCCTAAATTAAGCTGATATTAAAATAACACTCGGCTGACATTAACAAATCCATGCTTGAATATTGTAAAATTAAATCTCGACTCAAAACTAGATTTAAACCGCGATCAGAGCTTGAGGGTCCTTCTGTAATACGGACCTAAGAGTCTGACACTCCCTCATGCTGCACCCACAACGGGGTCATTTGATAATTTCCCACCAACAAAATAAAATCACTAATGATGTCTACTGGCCTAGCTTCACATTTAGCCAAATGTTTTTTTTTCTTCTTTCAGATATTTCAGTAGAGCTACAATCCGACGTCAATTACGATCTAATCTAAGAACCTACTATAATAAAATGACACTACGAGTTTATTATGGAAGATAATGAAAGTGGCCTCGCCTATGCTGAATAACAACGCTACACTAACTGACAGCCTGACTAGAACTTATGGAGGGACTAGAAAACGAGTATTTGGAACTACTTGCCGGTCACGCTTGACTACTACACTTAACTAAGTAGGATGGTACTCTCAGTTAATACATCTTGGTGAGAAGTGATACAATGAAACGACCTTATATTTTGGGGTCAGTGTCATAAGTTCCTGATATGTTCTAGATAACTGTCTGACAGTTTAGTTCAAACTAGCTTCTGCCAGCGGTGTCACCCGCGTCCCGTGGGAACTACTCGGTGCACCCGGATAAAAAGTAGCCTATAGCCTTCCTCGATAAATGGGCTATCTAACAATGAAAGAATTTTTAAAATTTTAAAATTGGACCAGTAGCTCCTGAGATTAGCGCGTTCAAACAAAGAAACAAACTCTTCGGTTTTATAATATTAGTATAGATTAAAAACATTTCTATGGAACTATCTGTCAGATAGCTATCTAGAATTTTATCTGGAACCTGAGATCTTGTTCAATTTGACAGCCTTGACCTCAGAAAAATTGTTGATTTCTAGATATGAGTGACCTAATTATTTTGTCATTACACTTTTGATAAAAACACATTTCTTTCGTCACCATGTGTACTAGAGGGTTGAACGAGAAATCATCGAATAATTGACACAAATATTAACAAACAATAAATACTTACAACTAAGATGATTTGGCTAACGATGTAAGACTATCTATAAATCATTATAAAAACCTTGAACGTTTAATATTAAATACAAATCAATAGGTACTTTTCAACAATAATTATAACTTAATTTAAAAAAAATCTGTCAACTTAGGTACACGATCAAAATCTTTAAGTGTTCATCACCCAGCTCTTTCTGTCCGATAGTATTTGAGAAATAACATCGGAATACAATCCGTGGAATAGATAAAAGTTAGCGTATAAATAAAACAGAATAAGAGCCGCCGTACACGGACTGCTTCAAGCAGTTGAGACCGACTGCTTAAAGCCGCGACCGCGCAGTGAACTATAGTCATTCATTCGCTGCCGTACACACGACTGCTCGAGCAGTCGCGACCGCTTCAAGCCGTCAACTGCATGATGAAATTCCATAGTGCCGTCGACCGCTCGCGAGCGGTTGCGAGGCATACACCGACTGCTCGAGCCGTTGACTGCGCTAGAGCAGTCGACAGCTCTCCGACTTCCCTCTCCCCCCCGCCCTTTGCGGCCTCGCGGCGTCTGTTTAGAAGATCAACTGCTCGAGCAGTTGGCGGCTGAGTGAAATACACGGACCGCTCGAGCAGTTGGGTCGTAGCTCGAGCAGTCAACAACCGACAGCTCAAGCAGTCGACGCCGACCGCTCGAGCGGTCCGTGTATTTCACTCAGCCGCTAACTGCTCGAGCAGTCAACTACTCGACTAGCGCAGTCAACGGCTCGAGCAGTCGACGGCACGATGGAATTTCATCATGCAGTTGACGGCTTGAAGCGGTCGCGACTGCTCGAGCAGTCATGTGTACGGCAGCGAATGAATGACTATAGTTCACTGCGCGGTCGCGGCTTTAAGCAGTCGGTCTCAACTGCTTGAAGCAGTCCGTGTACGGCGGCCCAGCTGCATCCGGTTAGACTAGAAGCCGACCCCAAAAATAGTTGGAAAAAGGCTAGGCAGATGATGTATAAATAAAACAGAATAAGGAGAAATTACTCTAAAGTATTTTAATTTTTGCAGTTCATACAAAAAATCGAGTCTTTCTGGCAGAAGTCTTTCAATGAATGAAGAAATTATTTTTAAGAACTTGAAATTCCTATTATTGTCATTCAATATCTATTTCGGATCAAAGAGCTTAGCGATAGCACTAAAGAAATCCTCAAAAAACGCATCAAAAACTTTGGCATCGTTTTGCGTGATTCGGCAAAAACTACTTGTTATCTAAAAGAGGTCTAATACCAAGAAGCTTATAGGTGTAACTGGATACCAAGCTACGAGAGTAAGTTGCTTGCACACCAAGACCTTAAACATGGGACTAAAACTGTACACTTCATATTTATTTTGTACGGACGATAGCACATCAAGTTGCCACAATCTGTCAAATTTCTGCAATAGATTTTCAACCTTTTCCCAATAGCGGTAGGTTAATGTTTGATTGGTAAAATTTGACAGATTCGGGTATCGTGACCTGCTATTGTCTGTACATCTTTGAGGAGGTTGACCCGAAAATAAATAAAATTCAGATATTTTAATCTCACATTACTCACGTAAGTCACAAGTATTTCTTGGTAGATGGTCTCCAGTCACACGTGCTACAAGCTCCTTGTCTAATACCTAGGAATGCGGGACGGGAAGGGGACAGTTTGGCAGCTATAGGGAGTCCAATCGCGTCCGCTGCACCGCCAGCAGAGCTGACTGTTGTTGCAGACTCTTGCGGAGACCTTCCAAGGTCTGCAGGACCTGGGGACACAAGATTAACTTTGTTAGAAGGTGTTCTATGAAGAAGACAGAGCTTAAAATTATTATCTAACTTTCGCTACGTATAAACCGTTTTAGGTAAGTATGTGGTTTATTCGTTACTTTACATCAGAAGTTTTCCTAAAGAGAAGTGACCTGTTAGAGAGAATATAGCAACAAACCTAAATGGTACTAATTGCCGATGCTACAAATCTCTTTTATATATCACATCAGTTTTACACCTTATTTAACCCACAGACTCTACCATTACAATGATATACGACAGGACCAAGGAAAGAAGAAGAAAACCAAGGAAACATTCATAAGCAAAAACAAAAAGCTATCAAGGAACACAAGGAAACAAAACACGATTAAGCATGCTTGGAAGACTAACCTCGTCGCGAGGAGGTTCAGAGTGAGGCTATCATCGAACACAAGGAAACAAAACACGATCAAGCATGCCAGGAAGACTAACCTCGTCGCGTGCATAAGCCTTTCTCTTAGGAGGTTCGGAGTGCGGCCGGTGGTCGTGCAGGGGGTGCGGCGCGGGCGGCGCGGCCAGCGGCGAGCGGCGCGGCTGCGGGGAGGGGCGGCGCGGCGGCG
>NWSH02000517.1:12034103-12049368 GCA_002382865.2 Heliothis virescens
CTTTTATATATCACATCAGTTTTACACCTTATTTAACCCAAGACTCTACATTACAATGATACACAGGACCAAGGAAAGAAAAGAAAACCAAGGAAACATTCATAAGCAAAACAAAAAGCTATCAAGGAACACAAGGAAACAAAACACGATTAAGCATGCTTGGAAGACTAACCTCGTCGCGAGGAGGTTCAGAGTGAGGCTATCATCGAACACAAGGAAACAAAACACGATCAAGCATGCCAGGAAGACTAACCTCGTCGCGTGCATAAGCCTTTCTCTTAGGAGGTTCGGAGTGCGGCCGGTGGTCGTGCAGGGGGTGCGGCGCGGGCGGCGCGGCCAGCGGCGAGCGGCGCGGCTGCGGGGAGGGGCGGCGCGGCGGCGGCGGCTCGGGGGAGTTGGCGCGCCATGAACTTCGTCAGGTGCGTGCGCGAGGGGCTTCTACGGGGGGCCTCACCTACACACCGGGCACGTCACATGTAGCTACGGGGGAATCACGTAGGTACTAAGGATTTCTATAACCTAAGTATATAGAATGACTGGTAATTAGTGACCGATACTTGAACACGTGATTGCACTTGCGAGATATTTTTATTTATTTTAAATAGAAGATTTATTTTGTACAAAAATAATTTAACTGATGTATTGTGTAACCTTCATAGCAAAATATTAATTTGTTTCATACGTCATAACCGGTAGTCAGAGGTGGGGCAGAGTGGGGTATTTGTATAAAAAGACCTAACAAGTCGGCAGTCGGACTTAGTTTTGCTTCAGACGTGGAACAGAACGGTACACCACTCTGCTCCCTGTCAGTTTTATCTGGCTCTGAGTACTATTATTGTATAACCGCAGATGAGTATTTTATTTACTTCATACATTGTTATGATTATGATGATTACGAATACTATCTATTTTGATACGATCTTGATTTATGTATGATGTGTAATAATCATACGCTATACTTTTATTTTAAATGGAGTTTTAAAGCTTATTAATTCTTTAATAATTATTGATTAAAAGATTGAGTATGAATATAATGTTTGGTTATTAAATAAATGATAATTTATTACCTAAGTTTATGTTTGTTCTTAATGTTTCCTGACATCAGAAGTGGGATCTGATGCTCATGATTTATACTTTTTTTTTGGCAGATGAATTGTGAACCAGGAACACGGAACTTATAGAAAAAATGTTGGAGTCCATAAAAATCGCGATTACCTGCAATCGGCGACAAGATGAGGGCAAGATGAGGTGGCTTTATATCTATTTTCCATCAGTAAAAAAAAAAAAAATGAGGAATGGTGCAGAAAGGTTCCAAAATATTTATTTTTTTTCATTTTATTAATTTGGCTTACCAACAATTGTTTACACGATAAAAAATACTAATATTGAAGACCTTGGCTATGAATTTCAGTGGAGCAGTCTGCAAATGGTTGCAAGGGCAGGTGAAGTTCTTCGGGGTTCCGCCGTTGCTTGGTTTGAATGTTGGGAACCAGAACATTCTGATTGGAGGTCGAAAGGTGGAAGTTCTGGCGAAGGTTGGAAGTTCTGTCGAGTGAAGTTCTGGTCGAAGGTTGGAAGTTCTGGTCGAAGGTTGGAAGTTCTGTGTCGAAGGTTGGAAGTTCTGGTCGAAGGTTGGAAGTTCTGGTCGAAGGTTGGAAGTTGAAATCGAAAGTCGGAACTCGGAAGTTCGAAGTTGGGGGTTGGAAGTCGAGGGTCTGAATTTGCAGGTCGAAAGTTGAAGGTTGGAGGTTGAAAGTTGGAAGTAAGTCGAGGGTAGAGAGACGGAGGTTGGAAGTCGAAGATGAAACGTCGGAAGTTGCAAGGTTGAGGGTCGGAAGTTGAAAGTCGGAGGTCGAGGGAAGTCACTTCGATATTTTGCAACCATTATAAATATGTTGTCGACCGTCTGTAGTACTGAGACAGAATGGCCGAACTTTCTCTACAAGGTCGTTTGCACAATATTGCCATCGCTAAGGAGAAACTAAGGAAATGACTGGGCAAATGGTCTGATAAAACGGACAACTGAGCAAGGTATGAGTATTTTGTTTATTTATTGGTATGAGAGACGAATGATACAATGAGGTCACTAAAGGATGTGTGTGTGGTGACGACTGAAGAATTGATTTTGTGTGAGATGATTGAATGTGCTGCAGTGGCGGCCTGGTGTGAAGTTCTAGATACCACGAAGCAGCACGTGGTAGGACGGATCACGACAGCCCGACCCGAGTTTCGAGTGTGCTGCAGTGGCGGCCTGGTGTGAAGTCTAGATCTAGAGCCCGACTAAAGAGATTGGAAATTGCTGGACTAATTGTACCTGGTGAAAGGTTTAGACACTATGACCAGCACATGGTGGAACTGATCACGACAGGCACAATGTGGTTAATGTTATCTTTTCAGCTGTCAACAGAGAATCAACCGAGGAGGATTAAGTTACTTCGAGGACGAAGTAATCTTCAGGATGGCCGTGCGAGATATTTTTATTTATTTTAAATAGAAAGATTTATTTTGTACAAAAATAATTAACTGATGTATTGTGTAACCTTCATAGCAAAATTATTAATTTGTTTCATACGTCATAACCGGTAGTCAGAGGTGGGGCAGAGTGGGGGTATTTGTATAAAAAGACCTAACAAGTCGGCAGTCGGACTTAGTTTTGCTTCAGACGTGGAACAGAACGGTACACCACTCTGCTCCCTGTCAGTTTTATCTGGCTCTGAGTACTATTATTGTATAACCGCAGATGAGTATTTTATTTACTTCATACATTGTTATGATTATGATGATTACGAATTACTATCTATTTTGATACGATCTTGATTTATGTATGATGTGTAATAATCATACGCTATACTTTTATTTTAAATGGAGTTTTAAAGCTTATTAATTCTTTAATAATTATTGATTAAAAGATTGAGTATGAATATAATGTTTGGTTATTAAATAAATGATAATTTATTACCTAAGTTTATGTTTTGTTCTTAATGTTTCCTGACACACTCATGTTTACAAACAACTTTCCCAAACATTTTTTATATTCTCCATAGTTTAATCATAATAACATAACACTCGTTCCAAACTTGGAACTTTGTGGTTTTGTGTGTTTGACTAAACTATTGAGAATAAAAAAAAAGTTTATTTGGGAAAGTTGTTTGTGATCATAAGTACCTTACCCTTACGCGTTCAAGTATCGGTCACTACCAGTCACCCTATATATCCGTGAGATTGAAATTTGACATAATCTGTATGTAGCAAATATCAAAAGTCAATCTCTGATGGCAAATCAACGGATAGATAAGTTTTAGAAATCCACTATTAGAAGACATAGGAGGCACAGTCAAAGGAAAGAACAATGAAACAGGTCCCAATCAAGTCAAATGGGATGAACATTAAACACATAAAAGGTCATGATCAAAAAGTGATAAGACAAGTAAAAATTGACATGCAGAAAAATATATAAAAAGGGAAAAAACTTGATTTCGAAGTAATTGTGCAAAAATCTATTATACAAAGTCTTTATGAAGATCTAGTAACCACCTTTCCCTACATCGACTACCTACTTGTAATTGTAGAACCTAATCTACTCCACTGTCTACAATTGTATCATCTAGGAGTTCCACCGGTCTCACCTCAGTAGCCCTCAGCTCCCTAACCCTGGGATTGTGTGGTGGTTCCAGAGGTGCCCTTGACACGGTGACCAGCAACTTCTCCGCTTCCCTGATGAGCTCCCTGTATTTCCTCTCAGCTTCTCTATCAGCTTCCAGTAGGGGATCTCTCTCGCGAACTGGTGGTGCTGACGGCGCGTGGTTACGTCGCCGCATCCGGGGTGGAGTCGCTCCTGGAAATTTAACTGATAATTCAAACCATGTAGGTTGTCATACAGTCCATGTATGTTAATACTACGGCTATGATGAAACATTGCAACTATCTGACGTAAGCAATAAGTGGCAATAATAGGCTACAGAAGCAATATTGCCTGCTACCTAGTCTATGTTATGTGTTTTGCTATCTTGTGTGTTTTAAGACATATATTGCATTTTATCCTCAGTATGTTCTAAGAGAGGAAAACTCAAGTGCATTATGGAATTCGGAACGTTCTGTAGTTACTATTTAATAATCTGTGGTCCTAATTACGGTTGCGAGACCACGTCATTAGTAATTAGACCTATTTCTCACGAGCGCTACTCGACAAGAACTGTATCAATTTGAAGCTCATCATTTCACGACACCAAGGAACTCACCTGCAGACCGCGGTGGCCTTCGCGGTGGTCTCCGTCTCCTAGCCCTCCTCCTACCAGGCGAGGCAGTTTCATCATCATCCTCATCTCCCCCATCCAGGCCCGTGTCTCCATCGGACTCGAAGTCAGCATCCGAGAGTATGGCGGTCTCCCGGCCGCGCGCGCGCATGCCGCGACACTCCTCGTCGCTGGAGGCTCCGCCGCGGTAGTAAGGCGAGCGGTGGGGCTCCGGCGATAGGTGGGGGGAGAGGTGTGGGGATCTGGAGTCATTGAAGTGGTTGGGTTAGATACACTGTTGTATAGTATTACTAGCTTCCGCCCGCGGCTTCACCCGCTTCCCGTGGGAACTATTCCGCGCACCGGTTAAAAGTAGTCTAAAGCCTTCCTCGATAAATGGACTATCGAACACTGAAAGATTTTTTCAAATCGGACCAGTAATTCCTGAGCTTAGCACGTTCAACCAAATAAACAAACAAACTCTTCAGTTTCATAATATTATAAAAGATTCTGATTAGAAACTAGCTGCTTCCCAGATCCCGGGAAACTTACTCGCATACCCGAATAAAATTATGGCAACTAAAAATCGGTACAGTAGATGCTGAGCTGAGCTGCCCTACGAGCTAATAAACTACCTTTTTATAACATGTTTTACAAATTACAGATGAAGTTTCGTTATCGAAAGCAAGAGGGAAAAAAGTCGTCCTAGCTATAATTATATGCATCAAATGAAAAAGAAGGTGAAAGTATAAGGAAGCACAAGAATTAAGCGTGATAGACAAAGCTACACCAACAAGAGCAAGGCTCTTAAATTAAACAAGTATTCTTCTGTTTGTTCTAAGAAACGATTGAAGTATCTATTAATTTGCGATGTCAACTTCAGCACTGAAAGTCGGAAAATGAAATGAAGTAGGTTAAGTAGGTTGTTCAACTGGGACAAGTATCTCTCTCAACTTTTATAAAGGAAAGATGAAAGCATTTTATTTATTTAAGCTCCTGGTATAGATGAAAATAATTTTCACCTAAGTATAACAGTCTCTTTAATTTTACATAATTATGTGTATGTCTTTTAAATGGAAATGAACTACGAGGTAAAGAGATTATGATGTAATTGAATTATCATCTACTTATTCTAACTTCATTCAGTTATCCCACTAACCTACTTCGTGTAAGTGCTGCTTAACTTAATTCTACTCGCTACGTAATAGTGGGTCTCAATTAGATGTTGTCTGATTTTAAGTAGGTACCTATAAATTCCATTATGTTTTATATTCTAAAAGTATTAACTTACATTTTTTCATGACCTTTTTTTTCACATCATAATACGTTCATGTGCATTGTGTTCTTCGTGAGCTATTGTCTTACAACTATCATTTCGCTGCAAAAAGTTAATCACAGTTTAACTTTTCTAGACAATGTTAGTCATAGCCTACAAATCTTTTCTTCCAGTATGAAATTATTAGCCAGTCATAGATAGAAAAACAACTCACCTACATCCATACTTAACATGAGAATCGAGCGAGTATGGAGCATGATGCAACTGTGGCTGTGTCGGCGGGCACTGCAGAGAGTGTTGGTGTACTATGTGTTGCGGGCGTCGACGGCTGGGTGACGTTGCACCCATCCATGGGTTTGTCCTGATGCGGCACCTCGGCCGAGGGGAGGGCGTGGCGCAAACCACCACGGGAACAGGTGCCGGCTCCGGAACGCATCGGCGTACCACCACGTTTGAACGACGCTGGAATGTACAGTTTTATTTTTTATGCAACATCTAAATTCATTCGATTCAGGTTTTTTCTATTCTTTAAAAATAGAATATAGGTGTTGTAGGTAAGTATGCAGGTTCAGATTTAGTAGTTTATTTTATCATCGACGAGTAGTAAATATAGCGTAATAGCGCCTATTAGTTTAGCTACTAGCAATCAGTCAGAATAACAATAGCTATAAGAATTATATATTTTTAAGTAGATACGATTTTCATTGTAAAGTCAGATAATATGACCATTGCAGACATACAATTAAAAATTAAAAGTACATAAAAGAAAGTAAACAAGGAAACCACTTTGAAACTGATCAGGCGGACCCTCAACATAGCAAGCTATGGGCTATGGGTGAAGTGGGCCAAAAATCGATCAAAACAAGTTGGTGGCAATTTTGATAAAACTTTTTATAAGCCCAATTTAAATATTTGTATTTCTTCCCAAGCCCTCTGTGAAGTAAGAGGGCATTTCAAAAATTGCGCTCGGACTCCCTTGCGGCAGCCGGGCGCGGGTATACAAGATAAACTTGTGGGTGTCAGCATAAGTGCTCTCACTTTACGATCACTGCGCACTATGCTCCCCGAGACAAGGAAAGTTGTCGTACCGCGCGCTCGCGACCATAGGCCAAACCGCTGTAAGCAAACGATAGCGCGATTCAATTCGACGCCAACGCCATCTAGTTGTGTTAGCGGAAGCTTATGCGTGTATTGTTTTGTTATCAATATTTCAGCGCAATGTTTTAGTTAAAATCAGTTTTCAGCTTTAATGAAGCCAGCTTGAATATGCAAACTTTCAGTGGGAAGATTTTAGATTCGTTAGTATTGCAATATTTATTGTTAAAATTAAATAAATCTTGTCTTTTGAAATGCATTTGAAAAAAAACTTTAGACGTTGTTTTGTTTTAAGCACAGTTGTGTATCTGTTTCATTGGTCTAGTCGGGTCTAGTAGTTAATGCCCAACTGCTGTGCATGTGTATTCTGGTTTTGGTTCCCGGAGAGCAAAATAAATCTAGGTTTTGTTTATTTAAATCATTTTTAAATTTAATAAAGTTGATTTATCTGAATCAAAGTTTATTTCAGCTAAAATCAATTCGATAAGGAATAAATATAAAAAAATACTTTTTTTTTTTCTTTTTGTAGCCTTTTTATCGTCCCACTGCTGGGCACAGGCCTCCTCTCATATCGAGAAGGATTGAGCGTTAATAAAAAATACTTACTAATTATTATTTTTAATTGAAAACTTTTATGTGCTTTTAAAGCTTACACGTGACATTAACATAAAAAGCGAACCAGCAGCTCTATAATTGACACTGTTGGCGCGAGCACACTTTAAATAGCCCTGGAGGTCCACCCTTTAATTAGCACGGTCTACTTAATTAATAAAGCCGGGTGCGCAATAACGTGGGCCAATCACTGTACCTACAGTAATGTGTACACAGCCTTATTAAATCCATAATGATCATATTGGCTTTATGTCAGAAGGGTGAAAATGGATTAAATGATTAACTGCCCGGATAATTGAAAACTGTGTGTGAATAAATTAATGTGTCATTCGTTTATTTTATCGGCGGCGATCATATTGGATTTGTGAAACCCTGCCAGCTACATATTGTAATCAGAGCGAAATATTTCCATGAAATAAATCTTTTAAATCCTTTGAAAATTACCCCCATTGTTACTCGTGTGCCTTATTATTAAAATACAACCAGTAAGTATGGCACTAAGTACCTAAGTATGTATGTCTATCTATTAGGATACTAAACCATCAAATTAGCAAACTCCATTCAAAAGCGATATTTATTACACAGCATGAAATTAAATGGGCTCACGAAGTTTACCAAGCTACCACTAATCCTCATAGAAAAGGCATCCTTATTACACTCTCCTGTAGAAAACGTGCCCATAGCGCAGATTATACGGGTACCTCCAGACTGTTTAAACTCTCATTTCAGGGATATACGCAACCCAATCCGCTATCAAAAGTACTTTACGTGAACGTAAACATACCTTGGCTGGTTCATGGTAAAGATGTGTGGTCGGAGGCGCGGGCGGCGGCGGTGGGGCCACGAGCGGAGCGGCGAGCGGGGCAGGGGGCGCTCCTGGTGATGTTCCATCAGTAGAGTAGCCAGTACTGTACGCGCTCTCGGGTGACGACAGATGAGGAGGNAGTAAATATAGCGTAATAGCGCCTATTAGTTTAGCTACTAGCAATCAGTCAGAATAACAATAGCTATAAGAATTATATATTTTTAAGTAGATACGATTTTCATTGTAAAGTCAGATAATATGACCATTGCAGACATACAATTAAAAATTAAAAGTACATAAAAGAAAGTAAACAAGGAAACCACTTTGAAACTGATCAGGCGGACCCTCAACATAGCAAGCTATGGGCTATGGGTGAAGTGGGCCAAAAATCGATCAAAACAAGTTGGTGGCAATTTTGATAAAACTTTTTATAAGCCCAATTTAAATATTTGTATTTCTTCCCAAGCCCTCTGTGAAGTAAGAGGGCATTTCAAAAATTGCGCTCGGACTCCCTTGCGGCAGCCGGGCGCGGGTATACAAGATAAACTTGTGGGTGTCAGCATAAGTGCTCTCACTTTACGATCACTGCGCACTATGCTCCCCGAGACAAGGAAAGTTGTCGTACCGCGCGCTCGCGACCATAGGCCAAACCGCTGTAAGCAAACGATAGCGCGATTCAATTCGACGCCAACGCCATCTAGTTGTGTTAGCGGAAGCTTATGCGTGTATTGTTTTGTTATCAATATTTCAGCGCAATGTTTTAGTTAAAATCAGTTTTCAGCTTTAATGAAGCCAGCTTGAATATGCAAACTTTCAGTGGGAAGATTTTAGATTCGTTAGTATTGCAATATTTATTGTTAAAATTAAATAAATCTTGTCTTTTGAAATGCATTTGAAAAAAAACTTTAGACGTTGTTTTGTTTTAAGCACAGTTGTGTATCTGTTTCATTGGTCTAGTCGGGTCTAGTAGTTAATGCCCAACTGCTGTGCATGTGTATTCTGGTTTTGGTTCCCGGAGAGCAAAATAAATCTAGGTTTTGTTTATTTAAATCATTTTTAAATTTAATAAAGTTGATTTATCTGAATCAAAGTTTATTTCAGCTAAAATCAATTCGATAAGGAATAAATATAAAAAAATACTTTTTTTTTTTCTTTTTGTAGCCTTTTTATCGTCCCACTGCTGGGCACAGGCCTCCTCTCATATCGAGAAGGATTGAGCGTTAATAAAAAATACTTACTAATTATTATTTTTAATTGAAAACTTTTATGTGCTTTTAAAGCTTACACGTGACATTAACATAAAAAGCGAACCAGCAGCTCTATAATTGACACTGTTGGCGCGAGCACACTTTAAATAGCCCTGGAGGTCCACCCTTTAATTAGCACGGTCTACTTAATTAATAAAGCCGGGTGCGCAATAACGTGGGCCAATCACTGTACCTACAGTAATGTGTACACAGCCTTATTAAATCCATAATGATCATATTGGCTTTATGTCAGAAGGGTGAAAATGGATTAAATGATTAACTGCCCGGATAATTGAAAACTGTGTGTGAATAAATTAATGTGTCATTCGTTTATTTTATCGGCGGCGATCATATTGGATTTGTGAAACCCTGCCAGCTACATATTGTAATCAGAGCGAAATATTTCCATGAAATAAATCTTTTAAATCCTTTGAAAATTACCCCCATTGTTACTCGTGTGCCTTATTATTAAAATACAACCAGTAAGTATGGCACTAAGTACCTAAGTATGTATGTCTATCTATTAGGATACTAAACCATCAAATTAGCAAACTCCATTCAAAAGCGATATTTATTACACAGCATGAAATTAAATGGGCTCACGAAGTTTACCAAGCTACCACTAATCCTCATAGAAAAGGCATCCTTATTACACTCTCCTGTAGAAAACGTGCCCATAGCGCAGATTATACGGGTACCTCCAGACTGTTTAAACTCTCATTTCAGGGATATACGCAACCCAATCCGCTATCAAAAGTACTTTACGTGAACGTAAACATACCTTGGCTGGTTCATGGTAAAGATGTGTGGTCGGAGGCGCGGGCGGCGGCGGTGGGGCCACGAGCGGAGCGGCGAGCGGGGCAGGGGGCGCTCCTGGTGATGTTCCATCAGTAGAGTAGCCAGTACTGTACGCGCTCTCGGGTGACGACAGATGAGGAGGTGGCAAAGGCCCCGTGGTCGCGGTAGCTGTGGCCTGCCGCGTCTGCTTCTGTTTACGCTTCTTGGCCCGCCCCAGCTGCGCCTCCATCCATGACTTGAGCCGCGCGCCCAACATGCCGGCGACGGCACCTATAACCAAGTCTAGGTCTATCTACGCCGTTCACGCTAGCAATTTACAACGCAAAAACATTATATTGAAATAAGTATTACGTCAATGTAAAAGTTCCATCCAGTATACCTACCCAAGTCACGAACACATTGTTATCATCGAATTTCATATCCAAAGATTAAAGGGAAAATCAAACATCATTTCCCTGAAAGGAAAACTCACCGTGACGTGAACGTTGTACGCACAACGTGTCGTTTACGCCTCGATACACGGGAAAAACATTTTCGTTCGCAACTCTTGAACAAAGGTTTTAGGAAAATACATCAAACGTTCGACGAGGAGCGCGGCAATTGTCACCCCAGCGACGACTGCTCTACATTTTCCTGTCATCAAATCCTACGCTTTGAAGTAAACAAAAGTAGTGAAATGTTTTATCGTGTCGCCGTCATTTCATTGCGAAGAAAAGGCCGTTAACTGGGAACCACAATACTACTTCGTCTGACTGAAGCGACCGCGAGCCCTCACAGTGTCGTATTTCAAGACAGTCTAGCGACGCTCGTAAAAAAGGGCGCAGTCTGCACCCTCTTCATTTCCATCAATGGCGCGTCTTACAAAAAAAAGTTTTATATCCATTATTACCGTCACGATATATTTAATCAGCTGGAGTAACTGAAGCCTTATACACGCAAATTAAACATATAGTATAGTACATAATAGTCTAGAATTATTGATAAAACAAATCAGTATTGCAAAGGAAACGAGAACGTGATTTTTGCTCCAAATCGTTTGCAACAGTCGCTACACATTTTGACATATCGTCCAATTTATCTTTTGCGCGAGGCACTATTAAGCCCATGCCAGCAAAATCCAACTAAAAAATGACTGACCCTCCAAAGCAATCTACTCTGATCGCAATCAATCATCAATATCCTTCATTCAAAAACCTATTACTCACTATCCGCTGCGCGTATACATGGTGCTAGTACTTAACTAACGTTTCGACGCCTCTCTCCCCCACAGGGCTGTGGGAAACGAATCGCCGGATAAAAGACGGATGGAACAGACTTATCCAGTTCAGCGAGGGGTGTAAACTTACGAGATTTAGCTAATATTAGCAATCCATTACGGAGCCGCAGTTGGAAAGTTTATTTAACTATCCGTCCGCACTCGGAACTACACGCTCGATAGCTCACCGTTGATGAAATATTGATTGAACCTCTTAGCCGTACACGTATCTCGACTAATAGCAGATTACATAGTTATTACTGATGCTGTGCGTGGAAACGGGATACAAATGACCTTTATGGAATAGAAAACCTAATAGACAACATGTTACACATAAAATCTGTTTTAAAGTCTTCAATTAAGGGACGTAAAACACGACAGCAAAACAACAACATAAACCCCGCGCACTCACTTGTCGCATCCAATTAAAAGTACAATAAACCTGCACGCTCTTCCAATAAGATGTTTACGAGAGCCCGGGCTCAGTCTGAGTAATGAATCGAGAGCAAACTAATAAATTGTGGCTTCGGGACAAAGTATCTAACTTTACCGCAGATCCCCTTTTTCTATCGAAACAACTTAAACAAATGTGAAGCCGGCGGAGAAAGAATCGCCTTATCAATAAAACTGTCGCCGTATACATGGAAATGGTAGCCGAAAGGAAAACCTTTTAGTTTATGCTCTGTTCAACGGCTTTTCATTTGTAAACTTTTCTTAGGTATGTACAAGACTTGACATCTTGGTAGGGAATGATCAGATTCATTCTTAGCTTTTTCCAATTTCCTTTGGAATACGATTGAAAACAGTACTTGGTAATATATAGTGCTGTTCAATATCATATATTTAGATATCACTGCTATTTTGCTATCAGGTCTCTGATATGTGAAACATAAAGGCTGCGTTTAATTTACAAAGATTGATGAAAAACTGGAACTTTGCTGTGTATAACATTCTGCAATAACAACAATGTACTTATTCAGTACAATACATATACTTTAAGAAATATAGAAATTCACTCATCTAAATCAAACTCAAAGATACATATCTCAAACCCTCATATACTTTGAGAGAACCCAGTAGGTAATGAATTTTCCCTCAAATGCGATACCATCGGCAAAATGACGTCATAACGCTACTCTTTTCATAGAATCTTCAATATAGGTAGAACTTCCAGCATTATTGCAACACAAACGAATAGCAACCCGAATCACTCAACCAATACCAAATAAATTGGAATACCGTCAATGTCAGCCATTGTGGAATGAACGTTACATTAAGGTAACCCATAGTTATTGGAAATTGAACAAGGTTCGACGTCTATTGTCCCGAAATACAATCGTAATGGAACTGAAATATGAGTAAAATGTATGACGTCGACTAAGAGGGGAATTAGGTAACGGTGTATCAATATTTGCCGGGGGAATTAGGCTGTCTGGTTCAATATTTAATACTTTAAAACTTAGTACTGGATAAGAAATTGAAGACGATTTGAACTTAAAAAGTTCGCAAAAGTTGGACAGTTCTTACAAAATAAATTTTCAGGATATTTCTGAAATGTAAATCAATACGAATTTGAAACTGCTGAATCCATCCTTCCAAATGCTCAATATGATTTGAAATTCGGATTTCACGAGTAAATTGGTAAGCAACAAATTGACTTTTATGAGCCCCAATATCGAAACAACAGACAAAAGAATATTTATCTCCAAAATAAAATAAAAATAAACTCTTCCATATTCAAATCATTTATCAATTTAGATACAAAGCCTTTCTCCTACCTTTTTATCCATGTTACAAAAATAAAGGTGTACAACCGCTTGCGTCTGACGGAGCTTAATTAGCAAATCAAATATTCATTTATTCAGGGCGTCCTGATAATACGGGGGAGGATCGCAACAATTGCAGATCCGAGCTATTCTTGTGAATCTTCCTGCTGATTTAAAAATGTGCAGCCAACAGAATTTTGCAATTACCGTTGTTTTGAAAAGATTAGATCGGAATACCATTTGAGTAGGAAGAGAATATTTTTGCAAACCCTTTGTTATATTCATATTTCTTCATTCTGTTATTTAGGAAATTATATACGTCCTGAAATAATTATGATAAACGATCTTTTGTATCTATATAATAAGTGTGTATATTTGGGTAAGGTGTCAGCATAGACCCAAAATATCTATACCTTGTAAGTGCTCATAGATTTGTCTAGCAAGATTGAGTTCTACATTGCATTGGCTGAGATTTCCAATATCCGAATATCGTCAAAGCTTAGCGAGGCGTGAAATACGAACGTATCTTGAAAATATCAACCACAAACTACAACTGACAATTTACCATCATCCATTTCGTACATGATATCTATGTAAAGAACTGACTTGAGTTATGTACGTCAATCTTTAAAGGAATTAAACTATGAATTTTTCTATATTTTTATAATAATTGACAATGAAAATCTATCATAATTGAGATTATATAAGGTAAGTTAAGTTATATACTAGTTGAATAAATGCAATTCCAACTGGAAAACGTGATATGGGAATGAAACGCCCTACGATGTGCTATTGAGCATGGCACACCACATGGCAGATATAGTCAGAAAACTTGATGCATTTTCTAAGCGGTAATTTAGTGATAGGCCTAATTTCCAAAGAGTCAAAGCAAACCGAGTATATTGCGCTGTTAGATGTTACGTAGATAGAGGATTCACGATTATGGGCCTGTCTTATGTCATTTTCCTGTTTTGGCCAGTCAACGCTTGTCCTGAAACTTCTTAGATAACAAAACGCTCATGAAACGAATTGTTATGACAGAACTGGGATCACTATCCACGTCCTAAGAATTAATTTGAGTGATAATATTCAGCCTTATCCATCTCGACGTAACATCAATATCAGCCGTCTACGTCGGATTAATTGACGCCTGCCTGCCTCCCACAATCTCAGAGGTCTCACGGAGCATTTCCTTAACCTAATTTTCTGTTACCTACAGAATATTTTCTCTAACAAATTATTCAGTTTTGTTCAAGATGAAAATCTCCCCTCAAGCTCTGTAATTGCGTTAATCTCAGCATCAATCTTGTAATTATGAAGGCAGACGTAGAACAGAGCCCAGTTTGTCTTTTCATTTAAATATAAAACAACTAAGTGTTTACCTGAGCGCATGGTGCGTGTATTTACATCGCTATTGTTCACACTCGGGACGGAAATTGTGCTGCAGACATTTGTAATTAACGAAGTACTCAAAATTAATTTAAGTTTGTGTATATGATGTTAGCAAGAACCGTATGAGAGTTTCTTGTACTTATATTATTATTCTTGAATTTTGTTGCATGAAAATGGTAAGTTTGAATCGGATTTTTAGATTAAACGAAAAATAAAATGAAGAAAATTAAGACAAGACTGATGGACGACTGTCTGGCTCGTAGATTACTTCCGTCGTCTCTTAACGAATCCGTAGATATAGAACGAAGCAATAGCTTGCCAGACTAGGGCTAATTGCGGACCGCTTTCAAGCTGTCTCGGCGAGGCCTCACGGAATGAGGGTTTTCTAAAATGGTCTTCACCAGATGGCAGCACTGTAGCGTCAGGTCCAAACACAAATCAAAACTTGTATTTTTCGATCGTTTTTTGATGTAAATACATTCTTAGAATGTTTGAAAAATAATATATTTTCCTTTACTTTAATTTTATAGTAGTTAGACTAATCAAATTGCGGTAATAACCTTTCAAAAAACTTTTCCTTGTAGCAATGACTATTGTACCTCTTTTTTTAGCTGAATCTTCAGTTTGGCCTTAATTAACCTTAATAAATCAATAACACTACTAAATGCGTAAAATTTCACGAAAAAATCATTCGATCAGTTGGAATCTGTACTATCTGACAGCTATTTGGACCTGACGCACATGAAGCGCTCTCTGGTGGCAAAAAAAGTTTTGAAAACCCTCATTG
>NWSH02000517.1:12051403-12063145 GCA_002382865.2 Heliothis virescens
AATGAGGGTTTTCTAAAATGGTCTTCACCAGATGGCAGCACTGTAGCGTCAGGTCCAAACACAAATCAAAACTTGTATTTTTCGATCGTTTTTTGATGTAAATACATTCTTAGAATGTTTGAAAAATAATATATTTTCCTTTACTTTAATTTTATAGTAGTTAGACTAATCAAATTGCGGTAATAACCTTTCAAAAAACTTTTCCTTGTAGCAATGACTATTGTACCTCTTTTTTTAGCTGAATCTTCAGTTTGGCCTTAATTAACCTTAATAAATCAATAACACTACTAAATGCGTAAAATTTCACGAAAAAATCATTCGATCAGTTGGAATCTGTACTATCTGACAGCTATTTGGACCTGACGCACATGAAGCGCTCTCTGGTGGCAAAAAAAGTTTTGAAAACCCTCATTGTAGACAAACTAAAAAGACTGAAAGGCAGGCTCGAGCGGCGGGCGCGCCAGACGAGCGGCAATTGTTTGTCGAATCCGACCAGACCCAGCTCGTTTTAAATGAGCAGTCTGCATCGCCAGCTGCACTACTTGCATGTTGTGCACTTCCTTATTACAGACCTCTTTTTATGGCGTGCAGCAAAGGCGTGCGTGAAGAATTCTGTCGCATTATCTAGCGGCTCTATTGAGTTTTAAAAGAAAGTATGTTCAGACTTGCATGTTCGAATAAATGTTGAATTTCGTTTCTTTCTAGATCGTGCAATGCAGAGAACAGTAAGAACCATAAGTACGCAATAAGGAAAAAAATACTTTTTATACTTCCACAGCCTTTTCGTAAAACATTACCATAATCCACGTGCGAAACCGCACAACTACAAACATAATAAAATATTCACGAACTAACCCCAAATGCTCAACAATACGTGACAGTTGAATCTTGATCTACATTCAAAACAAAACGCTTTAATCAGAGAATACAGAACAACCCTTGAAGAGGGCTCACTTTGAAGCCTCTCACAGGGGCAGTGGGCTATCGAACGAACCGCTCATTTGTTACTGTGCGTCGGGAAGGCACTGCCGGCTAAATATGGATCCACGTGCGGAAATCACCATTTCCGCATGACAGTTTTTGAATTAAAAAGTAGTTGAAACTTATGGAGATATTTACTAGTGTTATTTATGTTATAAAGATGTACTTACAGGGGCGCGCGGTGGTGTGTATATGTTAGATGGTGTGGCCGGGCGGCACAGGAGCGCATGCCGAGCGTCGAGCGGCAACGCGCGGCTCTTGCCGACTGACGCACGCACGCGCGCCGCCCTGGGCTACGACACCCGCTACGCTTGCTACGAAGGGCGCGTTTGCACCGTTCTACAGCTTAACTTAATTCAGGGGTTGATGTAAACTGTAAATTAATTAAGTTACGTATTAGTTATTTTCATGATTAATGCTTTAATATTCTTCCTTAATAAAGGTTTTGGTAGTTTGTTATCAGGTATTTTCATTTAGGTTTTACTGTGCAAACAGACGAACCGCAAAGTTTAATTCTAATGTAATATTTCGGTGTAAGTAAGGGTAGGCCGTAGCTCAAATTCTCGTGGCAGCTATTAAGTTAATGTCCGGGGGTAGATTTGGACAATAAAAATAAACATTTATCTACCGCCCATCGGGACGACAAAACTCCTAAACGACATAACTTTGTTATTCATGTAACGATATTAAAACAGCAGATTCCGGTTGACCTTTTTTGCGTAGCTTAAGTCATAAATTACTCAGTGAGTTTAGGGTACATTTTGGGAAGTTTGGTTCAAAATTGTGGTGGAAAGAGTGTCTGAATAAGTAAGTAGTGTGAAAGCTCGCAGAGTGGGGGTATTAATTTGGTGCACGCACGCCCTAGACAGGTCACGAGTAGAAAGGAAGGGCTCCTTGCGATGCAGGTTTATTTACACCACGTACATAGTGTAAACAAACGGGTAGCCTCGCGCCTCTGTATAAACGCAGGTATGCTACAGGAATGTCTGCCGAGAATACTGAAGGAAACATAGAGAGCTGCTTTGAAGTGCTTTTGTAAGCATAGTTAGGATTAGGTGCAGAAGTTTTAGCTGTTTGAGTTAATAAATAAAAGATTGTTAGGTAGGTATTCATTAACTGCGGAATTCAATATTTTGTCTATCTCTGGATTTGCTTACTAGAGATAGGAATTTGTCATTACTTGTATGGGGCTAATGTCAAAATTCTATCTCTAGTAAGCAAATTCAGAGATAGATAGGTTATTGAGAATGGTCGTAAATGTTTTCACTGCTGTTTATTATTATTATTTTAAAGATATCTTTGTGTCTGCGCAAAGATTAATTAATAGAATCTGGGTCCGTATCTATTTTTTACTAGAAGCATGTATTGCTGTAGTCGGGGATCTAATTTAGAAGGAGCGCAATGCTGAAGTCAGGTATAGACAACTGCGGGGCCCACTAGGGCCAGAGCCCGTCGGGGCTGCGGGTTGTTCGAAAGAGTTACCGCGGCCCTGGCACACAAAGGGCTCCCGAAGGAACACGGTGGGTTTTAGTCAGTAAAAGTCTGACACTCCCTTCCGCTGTCACCCACAGCGGGAGGGGTCATTCATACTGATGATTTCCCATCGATATAAAAAAAAAAAAAAAAGGTATAGACAACAACAGAACAACGTATACGAATCTGTCAAATTATACCAGCCAAACATTAATCTACCCCCATTGTGATAAGGTTGAAAATCTATTGCAAAAATTTGTCAGATTGTGATAACTTGATGTGCTGTACCTACGTATGTGGGTGGCTACTCCTACCTCACGGATTCAAGTCATGTGGACGACGACGTTTCCATCACATTTTGTGTAGGGTCAAATACTGATTGAAACGAATACGACATACTTACATTCAACACTACATATGATCTCAGATATGTAGTATGATATCTGCCATTTTCTTTTAAATCTGGCTGAGCCACTTTACCATAATGGCTGCACAAACAGACCAAGAATCCCATATTTCTGTACCAATAGTTAGACAACGTTCACGGACATAAAATTTGTGCTTAGACATACCTATGTATGTTTGAAAGTAAATTTTATGAGATTGTGTCTGAGATACCTGCCACTGTTAACAAAATCGAGCTAAAAACTTTAAAAGGGCTAACTGCGGAATTCAATATTCTGTCTATCTCTGGATTTGCTTACTAAAGATTGCGTCCTGTGAGAACTGGGAGGAACACTCACCCGCATAAAAAGTAGCCTGTAGCTTTCCTCGATAAATTAGCTAACTATCTTACACTTGTTATGGTTCCGTACCCAAAGGGTAAAACGGGACCCTATTACTAAGACTTCGTTGTCTGTCTGTCTGTCTGTCTCCACGCTGTATCTCACTAACCGTGATAGCTAGAAAGCTGAAATTTTGACAAATGATGTATTTCTGTTGCCGCTATAACAACAAATACTAAAAATGAAAAAAAAAATAAGGTGTATGGGGTACGGAACCCTTCATGCGCGAGTCCAACTCGCACTTGGCCGGTTTTTCAAATCGACATAAAGCTCCTGATATTAGCGCGTTTAGGCAAACAAGCAGACTATTCAACTTTACCTTCAATATTAATGTTACCTATTTGATATCAAGTATACCTGACCATATCTTAAAAATTTTAGTCTTTCTTTCCTGTTAAGTATTCCGTATGATGGTCAGCTCATCAGCTGTCCTGACTTTTCTTCTCCACTTCCCTCGATCTGCGATATCACTCTTGATAATTATCCTTCTCCTTCTCTACATCTCTCCATCTCGTTTTGAGGCGACCTCTAGATCTTCGACTGGGGATGGAAAGTTGTAGTTGCATGCTGCTCCTTTCCCAGGTAGTCTCCTCTTCATGTGGCCATACCACCTGGCTGTCCTGCTCTCCTGCAAAAAAAAGTTATATCAATTGTTGTTTGCATTTTACTCCATTATTTCAAAAATTCATTATATTACGTTCAAAATGCTTTCATATGAGATGGAAAATATTTATACAATATGCAATGAATTCGCCATTCGCGCCTTTTTTGCAACCAGAGTATAAATACGAACGACAATTTATAATTGACGACAATCTATGGGCTGCTGTTAACGTTCGTTCTATTCTTCATTCATACGTTCGTATATTATCCATTCGTTCACTAACTAATGTCAAAAAAGTTATAACTTTGCTTGGCGATAAAACGTAATGTTTTTTATTTTATTAACTTTCTGTGTTCCCACACTTTTACTTAGTGTAACAACAATCAAGTAGTAAATTACAGTGTTCGTAAAAAACACATTGTGTGTATTGACGCTAAAAGTTTTGTAAAAACAGTTTACTTACATCGCCACTGGTGAATTAATCAGCTGAATCATAATGAAAGCGCATTTTAAATAACTGAAAGTAGGTGAAGTGTGAAAAATAACATTGAATAGTACGTCTGAGTGCTTTGTTATTGCGTGCGAGATGACCGACAGCACCTTCGTCGCGAAGCCGGCGCGAGGCTGGCTTCACCCCGACTCGGTGCTCGCCAGCGATGGAATCACGTACGCAGTCAGGGTATGCATCCTGTTACATCTAAGATACCGTTTAATGACATCTTCATAATCGTATAATAAGAAAACAAAACGACTGAAGAATTTCAACAGCCATGTACCAAATGTAAATCATGGCCTGTTTGCCCAGTTATTTTGTTCCTAACACAGATTCTAGTCATGCAAATATAATCATAGTTTCAATGACACACTAACACGCAAAACTTAGATGGTTATCTGACTGAAACATTTCAAAAATGTTGCAGGGAAACTGTAGTGGTTATACACACAATTGTTACTCAATTTCAATACTATTGTTATGACAATTTCACAATCTGTAGTAGATGGTTGATACACAATACTGTCATCATTATGTGCATATTGTAAGCAACTTGTATTTTCATTTTCATAAACTTATGTTAACATTGTATTTGTATTAGAATTGTCTTCTGTTTTCAGTATATTGGCTGCATGGAGGTTTTAACATCAATGAAGAAACTCGACTTTGAAACTAGATCTCAAGTAGCAAAGTAAGTTGGGTGTTAACACTAAATTTAACTAATCTATCCTTGATGTGGCCTCCTATAATTCAAAGAATACATTATGTCCTAGTTTTAAGGTTGTTATATTGTTTGATGTGTATGAATCTCATTCATAGAATTATAAAAATGCTAGCTTCTGCCCCATAGTTTTAATTGCAACCTGAGGATGGATAAAAAGTATCCTATTTGATAATTTGGATCACAATCTGTGACAAAATATCTGACATAAACAAAAAAATACCTCAATGACATTTCCAGATCTGAAAATTGCAATCAATTGAAGATAATGTTCAGCATTGTTTGTAAATATTATTTACTGAAAAATGGTAATATATTTACATTACATAAAGTACTTTTGTATTACAGAGAATGCATAGCCAGAGTATGTGCAGCAGCAGGATTAAGATCAGCAGACAAGAAGCGGAGAGTATGCCAAGCGGCAGTCCGTGCTCTAGCCGCTCGTCCACGAATGGCCCACTCTGGTGCCAATGTCGCCCTCACAATATCCTCAAAAGCAATTACGTTAGCAGCTCTCGAAGGTGGAGAGACCATTGCCCGCCATGACATGCCAAGAGTCTCATTTGCATCTGGTGGTGATACAGACTCCTTAGACTTTGTAGCTTATGTAGCCAAGTCCGTACCACCAGCTGAGTGGAGAGCCTGCTATGTATTAGAATGCGGCGGAAGATTAGCACAAGACGTTATAGCAACTATAGGACAGGCTTTCGAATTACGTTTTAAAGAATTTCTGACGAAACCCTCATCGTAAGTACTATTTGTTTATATGTATGCGTGTTTGTTTATAATAAGTGGTGACTAAAATGAGGCAAAATATTGGAATTTTGAATTGAAGAAATTGTATGTGTGAATCATTCAATAGTTTACATTAATTAAATAAGAGGAAAAGAATATTTTTTACTGGAATTAGGTCACCCTGTATTTGTAACTTTTGCATGTTAAATGACACGTTTTTAATTAATTTTATATTTTATTCAGACTTATTGATGCAGTAATTAAAGAGTTAAAGGCACAATGTTGATACAACATATAGTCTATAGTGGCACTAATAGATACAAAGTTATGCAGCAACAAGTCTGTAGTAAATAACCGCCTACTAATAGTATGAATCAAAATAATGTGAATTGTAAACATGAATCATGGCACTATTTACGTATTGATAATGATTACCTTTAAACTCATTCACATTAAAACATTGCCCTTCATGAGTATTTATTCAGAGAACTTTTATCTTCTTAATGAGTAATGTAACCAGGGAATGTACCTATACATACTTGTACGTAAAAGGGATCATGTATAAAAACAAACTATGCCAAGATTATAGAAATGTAACATAACTATGTATTTAACTTATTAATGAAATAAGAGCCATATTAGTAGAGCACTACATTATCCCAGAGTGCTATAGTCCCTGCCATCTTCAAACAATATGGACGAAGCTGTGGCCAATTGGCAACAAATAGGAATGCATTTTTAGTGAAATAATTTTAATTAAAGCTTCTCTTTTGATCAAATCAAAAAGCATTTATTCAAAATAGGCTGAAAAACAACACTCGAATGTCAAAATGACATGAGTCAGGCCCAAAAACGCCCGCCTTTCACCACTTCCTGTGTTTTTGCTATGAAGAAGAGGCGCAACAAACTCCCAAGCAACACATGAAACAAAGAATATCCTTATACGATTATAATAAGATCAATACCGTTCTGGCTTAACCAAAACTATATACTACTTTTAAAATATCTCATTTCCAGGTTAAATCTAAACGGTTCGCGAGCACTCTGTGAGACCGCGAGTAGCGTGCCACCTGACGACCGCGAGTACTACAATGACATGCCGGACAAGTCTCCACCAGAGGTCACCACGTCATACCGACACCCGCCACCGCCACCCCTGGCTTCGCTAGCTTCACTTCCGTTATCCTCGTGAGTAACCTGCTTTATCTAGACAACTAACATATTATATTTATAACAGCAACAAAGAGGGTAGGCTTCCAGACTAACTATGCAGTTAGACTGAACCCTTTGTACCAGAACCAATTACCAGCTACATACAGTCACTGCTTATCTAAGCTACAAAAATCAGTAAACCTGGCATAAGGTTGTCAGAGTGTCTTTGACTTCCTGTAATTTGGACCCATAATGCCAATTAAAGTAGCCTATGACTTTCCTTGATAAATGGGCACGGAACAATACTGAAGTTTTTAGAAATTTCAGTGTCCAGCTAGTGAGTTCATGCAAACAATTAAAACCCTGCAGCATAATATTGGTATAGATTTAATACTTATGTAGTTATTTCCGACTCAAATCAAAATTCCATTCATTGTTGTCATTGAAAAGAGGATACAGACACACAAAATTCTTGCACTTTCGGAGAAGATGAATCACCTATATTACCTGCCAAAATTCGATAAGTCAATGTAATATTATTGATTCATTTTCTTAGAAAACTGAATATCATGAGTCAGTTTTGTTTACTTAGCGAAGCCATATTGGGCTAAGGTTATCGCCCCATGTAGGTCCGTATCAATAAAGAAAATATGACGCCGATAATAAAGCGATATACAATATTTTCGCAAGTAATTGTTCAAAATTATAGGATGCAATGAATAATTTACTCCCAATTGTTTTAGATTTAAGGAGGAGTCCATACTTTTTACACTATTCGTAAAATTGATGAATTAGGCGCCGCATTGATTATTACAGCACCTTCGCCCTAGCGTTTATGCAGCATAGGCGCGGCGTCTGCGCTGCACATATGTGACTGCACTTCGCTAGTGTGATGGCCCTCTTAGTTTTTGAGCGGCCAGCTACTATTGCTTTGTATTACTTTATTTATAATGATATTAATCGAGTGTTTGTACCTATCAGTTGCGAGGAGAGCGTCCGGCACTACGTGAACCAGACGCCGCCGCCGCGCACGCCGCCCACCGCGCTGCTGCCCAACCACCACACCGACATCTTTGACATGCGTGAGTCACATATTTACGACTGTCACGAATATCTTTTATTTATTTTAACACGCCTTTGACCACATACTGGTAAGAGACGATGAGGTGCATGGCTGACTGTAGAACAGTAAAGTTTGTTTTGTTTCTAAGTCTTTCGAGATAAAACGGCTGCTCCAATTGAGATGAAAGTAGTTATGTAGTTACGACTAAACCGGCAGAACTGATTGTTCCCTCGGAATTCGAGGGAAACCAGGAAACCTCTCAGTATGCAATGATATGAAAAATCTAAATTTATAACACAGGAAACAAGTTATCTTTCAAAATACAACTGTGATATAATATTGATACCACAAACATCATCATCTGCCTAGCCCTTTTCTAACTATGTTGGGGTCGGCTTCCAGTGTGAGCGGATGCAACTGACTACCGATGTTTTGCATTGAGCGACTGCCTATCTAACAACGTCAAACCAGTTACCTGACCAACCCAATATTCCCTAATATTGATACCACAAACACTGTTCACATTACAGAACCGTTCACGGCGGCGCCAATGATATCATCATCAGCGGCGTCATCATCGTCCACGGCATCGGCGTCGTCCCCGGGCGACGCGTGCGCCGAGCCGCTGTCCGCGCAGGCGCAGGCCGCGCTGCTGGCACGCGAGCCATGGTTCCACGGACCCATATCTAGGATTACTGCTGAGAAGGTGGGGCTTTTGATATTTTCGTCATAAAAGCTTTTTGATAAATTTAGAAGCTATGTAATTTATTGAATTAATCCAGTCTTTCAAAAATCTATACATATAAAAATCCAATTCCTGACTCATCAACCTCGGGCCCAAACCCGTGAACCCATAAAGCTGAAATTTTGCACACAGGTTTATTGATTGTCACGCGAGTTAAGGGGGGATTTCTTGAAACTACCACGGGAACGGAAAAAACGATATTTTAAGTTTTACGCGGGCGAAGCCGCTGGCAGAAGCTAGTATTTCAAATCTAAAACTCGATACCTTTCCGTATCTAAATTAGGAGCACAAGTCCGCACATGTTTTCATACTTCCCTACCTCCGCCCCTACCCGCTTATACATAGAATTGGTTTGTGCGCTACTACTCGCGCAATGTTCCATGACGAAAAGTTTTGCGAGAAGAGAATAACTATTCCCTAGTTATTTTATTCAGTCAGTAATAAAAAACAAAGCCACCTGTTTACGTTCCAAGTTACTACAAGTAAAGTATTTCGAGTCAAGTTTAATATTTGTCAATTGTTATTCCAGTTGGTAGTGGAAGACGGCGAGTTCCTGGTGCGTGAGTCTGCGGCGTGTCCGGGGCAGTTCGTGCTGACGGGCGCCAGGAAGGGCAGCCACAAGCATCTGCTACTCGTCGACCCCAACGGAGTGGTATGATCATATTTACTATACTTACTTGTGTTGTGTTGTTTGTCACGCTGAAGCCGCGGAACGAATTTGTACTTCAATTGGTTTAAATACAGACTGAGAAAGAATATGTAAAATATTTTGTCCTAACGTTGGTAGTAATTCTTACAGGATACGTACATAAAAGCGAGTTAAATGAATTATGTCAGTTTGTAAGAACTTTACAGAACCCCAAATATTTCACTGACCGAGGGATGCAGTAAGCCTGAGGTACAAGCTAAGGTCGGCTCTTCAATCAAAAATATATCGTTATAAGTAAAGACTCCAAGTCAAGGTGTGTACAATGTTCACTAATATTATTTCCAGGTGCGAACTAAAGACCGGGTGTTTGAAAGCGTGCCGCATTTAATAAAGTACCATTGTAGCAACGAGCTGCCCATCGTATCGGCAGACTCCGCGCTTCTACTGCGCAAGCCCGTACTACGCGATGCCACGTAAGAAGTAATCCATTACATATACATAATTATACAGTGTAACCCAGATTTAGTTTACGAATAACGAGAAACGCGAGCCCCAATGCCATACATCGGATCTGTAGGAATTGATAGTGCTTGAATTAAGAATTAATTTTGTCCTCAATAACATATTCAAAGGCGTTATGATTTCAGTGAGCCTTTGAACACTTACAGGTTTCCGCTAATATTAATGTTTGTCACATATCGAATATCTGTCCCGTTTACTATATGTGACTTGAAGTATAGTACGTAATTGTTGTCTCGAATGTACACCCAAGATGGCATTTATAACAATTCCATTTTGTATTGGTTTATCTGCTAATTATAGTGATTTAATTAAGTACCAAAGTCGTGTTTTGGTTGGGATGCTATTGCAAAATTGTGATTTTTTCCAATAAACTTATTTTATTTTGTAACTATACATATATTAAAACTAGTCTTCACCAAATTTTTATTTAGGAGTGAAGGCCGCTATCTTGTTTAAGCATGAGATTAGTTAATATTCTATTAATTATAAGAATAATGTTGCTGTGCAATTGACCATGCCAAACTGTAGTCGAGACACAGGAGTCTTATTTTTATATTAAAATGTATTTTGCTAAAATATCTATACATTTAATGACGGAGCATGCTAGATGCTCGCTAGAACATGCTGCATGCATAAGAGCTCTCTGCGTTATAGTTTAAAATGTTTTATTATACGTTTACAATAAATAAATAACACATAGGTGCTATGATGGCTTACTTAAATAATTTTAAATTTTAACGTAGTGGCGTAATTTTATAAAAATTGAAATTGTACATACAACATCACATCATCTGTTAATCGTAGACTTTTAAGACTGTTATGTTAGACTCGAATCTTTTACTGAGTTAAGTGATAAAAGTTTAATGCTTTAAAAATATATCTCTCAATAGTGAGAGTTTATATAGTGGCACAAAGAAGTGTTTGGTACCCTGTTCTGGGAGAAGGGTAGTGATTACACCTACCACGATTTTCAACTACCGTTGGTTAGACAGTTTACTAATCAACGGACTATAGGCTGAAAAAGCTGAGTACGTCGACTGACAAGGCATGACCGCACAATACGAATATTTATGTAGGGTAGAAAAACGGCAGGACTGATTTTTTAGAAGGGCAACCTACAATTGGACGTAGTCAAGCAGAAACGACTCAATCCACACTTTGGCCAAAATTGAGTTATGCATGGAATCGTATTCCTGAGGGTCGAATCTACCATGTCGTGAAAACCCTATTTTGAAAATGTACACGGAAATTAGTTTTTCAGGACCCTGACTCAACCCACATGTATGGAGAGTGCATAAAATGTATTCACTGAAATAACTCAGTCCACCTGACTCGTTTCTGATTTATGTATTTTCTATGGGCATGTTCTTAAGGTTGATAAGCGTGAATAAACCCAAAAAACTTGAGTCCTTACTAAGAATTCGTTTTGATTAACAATATGAAGCGATCGAAATAGCTGAAATGACTCAAAGCGGACTGAGTCATTTCTGTGTTATAGGTTAATAAAGCAAATTATTCTATATTATTTACAAGAAACGACTCAAAACACTTGAAATATTTTAGCAAAACGGCTTAAGGTAATAGCGCAGTAGATATCAAATTACGCAAAATCGACTCAGCTGATTTTAATTTGTTAATAATAACGATTTTAAAGACTAAAACAAATAATACTAATAATTTACGAAAACTAGTTAAAACATTATTAAAATATTTTTAGTAAGAAATCAATATTTTATATTGGCAACATTGTTTTGGCAGGAGATATTACAATAAAAAAGCTTTTAAAAATTGGCTTATCCATCAACATCCCATCACAAGT
>NWSH02000517.1:12083156-12102073 GCA_002382865.2 Heliothis virescens
ATGGGTAGGACGGTATCGCTGCACCACACGGAGACAAGACCGATACATTCAAATCTTAACTCGAAGAGCTCCAACAATAACCGCCATGATGTTAGCCGTGAGACTTCATCACTCTTCAGGGAACTTAATTAGCGACCAAACAGTCAGAAACCGCTTGCATGAAGTGAACCTTCATTCCCGAAAACCGCTACGGGTACCACCTATAGCAATGCACAATCGTAGGATTCGATATCAATGGGCTCTTGAACACAGAAATTGGGCAGAAGAACAATGGCGTTTCGTGTGCTTTTCTGTATGAGTCTCGTTTTGGTATGAGACCGATACAAGACGTATACGACAATGGAGAACCCCTGGACGCCAACAGCGATTAAAATCTCTGCCAGGAAGTCCATCCTTATAGTGGTGGAACCATCATGGTATGGGCGGGTATTTGGATCGGCGGAAGAACTGAGTTGATTTGGATCAGAGGCAACCTCAACGCTCAAATTTATGCTGAGACGATTGTATCAGACGTCATCGTTCCTCTACAAGTGCAAATCGGTCCCTTATTTCAGTTAATGCATGATAATGCACGACCGCACACCGCAAGAGTTGTAAGACAGACTCTCGCCGCAGCTAACATCAATGTCCTGCCCTGGCCTGCTCAGTCGCCAGACTTGAACCCGATTGAGCATGCATGGATATGCTACAGAGAAGAGCTCTGCCGAATATGGAGGGTATCCAGTCGCAAGAAGACCTTTTTTTGTTGTTGCAACGAACATGGGCGGCCATTCCACAGCGTGATTTGGATGAACTCATTTTGAGTATGCCAAACCGATGTTCTTGTGTTGTTAGTGTTCGCGGTAGAAACACGGATTATTAATTGTTTAAGTTACCCAATAAAATTTTAAAGAAAACTTATTTCAGTCTTTTTTTCAAACTTTTGTGTTAGTGGTTCAAATGTCAAAAATCCCTATTAGAAAAATGGCAAATTTTCTTATTAATGCAAAGGTGACTTGTTTATCGTTACTGTGACAAACGAAAACACTTTATTTGATGAATCCTTAAAGAAAATTTTAATTAATATCAATCAGGAGAAAAGTTATTGCAAAAATATATGTTTGATCCCTAGACACTTTTGATGTGTGTACATACTTACTAAACGTATGTACTGTAGTCGTAGGACCTTCACTACGATATCTAGTTATATAGTGCACGTAGATGCAGTTGTATTGCATTCTGTTGCTGGAGCCAAGGTCGTTGATGCAATAAGTACATCAGGTGAATTATACGTTCATATTGAATGCATCAAATGATTGCACACTTGTGCACGGGAACTATTGTATGGAATATGAAACATTTACGTTCATTTAAATTCTTACAGTTCCATTTATGCACACGAGTAATTTGATCTCAATATCATGTGCCGTTACATCAGAAGGGTTTTCTGCAATCGAGACTTTCACAATCTCCATGGCGCTCAGCCACGGTACCAGTGCTTCGGTAACGTGTCCAAAGTCGACTGATAACACTCTGACTTGTATTCAGAGCTAAAGCCACAGTACGTTGCCGGGAACCAGCTTCTATCATTCCCACGGCTCTGAGCATTTCTTCCCTGCTTAAATGACGTCGCCGCTCCATAATAACGTTGGTTTTAATCAGTAGTAGGGAAACAGTAGCACTAATAATGTCTTCAATGCGTTGTATGTTTTTATAGGGAAAATATTGACAGCTGATTTTCATCTTTTACTCGAATTTGATTCACAGTTCCTGATTCAAATTATGAAATGCACCAAAAAGGATCCATATGAATTTATAAAATCATAAATTTATTACAAAGCCCCATCTCAATCTCAAGAAATCCGCATAAAAATGCTTGATCCCTAGACACTTTTGATGTGTGTATTATGAACACATGCAAGATTTTATTACTTCCTTCATAGCAGATGGCACACCTGATGAATTATA
Organism: Heliothis virescens; assembly: GCA_002382865.2. Classification (NCBI taxonomy): domain Eukaryota; kingdom Metazoa; phylum Arthropoda; class Insecta; order Lepidoptera; family Noctuidae; genus Heliothis; species Heliothis virescens. The sequence continues at coordinate 12,085,104 of NWSH02000517.1, forward strand.
CATACGTACAATAACGCCACGCCCCACTGATTGGAGGATAACTTTCGTTCAATAGTTTGCAAACACAATGGTATTTTGATTGCGTGCATACAGGTGGCAGACGATATTCAGAACTGCTACTGTAATAAGGTCCTTCTACTAAAAGTTTGGATTATATGACAATTACTTGGTAAAGTCGTCGGTGTACTATTCTGCGGTTGGAACGTTTCGAAAGGCATCTGGCGACATGATGGCGTGCAGTTTTACTGTTGCGATATCAAGGTTTATGCTAGGGCACAAGTTTAGCTAGATTGGGGAATGTACGTGCCGCCGTGCACATAATTGATAATGAACGAGGGCTCGTTTATCGCTGACGTCATGCCAGTTGACCCACTTTCGTCCCATTCGATATCACTTATACACATTCAGTGGGTTACCTACTCACAAATGATCTCATGAACGCGATATTTCAGATATGTGCCGGCTATTTTCAGTAACGGCGCAATTCTCTACACTATACAGAATTGAAATTGAGTGCTCATAAACTTGGGAGCAATTCATAATCAATTCTATTTTATTCTAAGGCCAAATGAAAATGTGGGTCGTGTGTATTTACAGGCGAGGAAATTCTATTCAACGAAATTTGTTTTGAAATGTATAAATAAAGTGGTGCTAGCGAGAATACCGCCCGTCTATCAAACTTTTAAATGAACCAGATTGGTACCAGACATCAAATAGAAACTTGTGTTTAAACACCGGATGACGAAATAAGGTTTACTTCTCGATAACAACTGTACTATTAAAAGCAGTATTATCGATTTCAATGCTAAACCTAACGTAAAGTAATATTCTATAGATAGAGATAAGCCTGTTATTCCATGCCGTACTGTACAAGGTAGTTATGAAGAAGGCAGTTAGAGGCTACGCGTACGGTACCTGAGACCTAAGCCAGCGGTTAAAATATTATTACATTATGTTCGCAATTTATATTCTCGTGAGCACACTCTGGCTACCCATGAGTATTGTAAGTACGCAAACATCACCAAGAATCCCAAGCGATACACATGAGCTTCATTACGATATTTAGGATTAACATTTTATTTAAATGAGTCTCTCGAATCCCTGACGAGTGCTGCGCAATAAATTCGTCCATAACATGGAATGTGTTCATAAAAGTATACTTATACCGTTTTAGCGACTAATTATAATTATTAACAGGCACATTGTTAGTGCGACAGAGGCCACGACTGGTTACGGATAATGTTGCAATTGCAACGATAGTGGATTTGCAACGCTATACAAGTGCTCGTTTAATGTACTTTGCTTTTCATTTATAAATAAACAGACACGACACATATGGACGCGGAAGTGAGCCGGCTTCACAGCTGCACATCGCGACTTACTCAGGCTCACGCACACACGCACAGCTCATGTACTTTATATTCAGCACGTCCATAAAATCAGATGTTCGTGGATCAGCAAATTATGCGACTTCATTATTGAACAGGTTCTTCTCGACTACTCAACTCTTATGTTTTATTTGCACATGCTGTAACACACAATAATAGCTCATAATATAAGTCAGCTGTTTCTACTTAACCTATAGATCATACTAACTATCAATAACTAACCATGCTTATTGAAACTCTCATAATTGTTTCCATAAATATTAATTAAACATTTAGCCAAACTATTACGTGTTTTAAAACTCGAATCTGATGCGCACTCACAACATGCAAAGCGAGCTTCCCCTAACACAAAAAGAACAGAACATTCTGCACTATTATTACATTACAAACGGCGGAGTGCCCTTGATAACTACCCCATACGATTCACACAGCTCACAAGTGTTCTTACAAGTACAATACATATTTACATGCAGCAGAATTAAAAATGTGCCCCATCCCTAACATTACAGTTTAGAAGGGTTGAACCCTTTGAGAACTAAATTTTTAAGCTTTGGCGACGTCATAGATTTTTCATCGGACAAAAGCGAGGGCAGTAGCACATACGTGCTTAGTGGAATCGACGTCGACACGCACGATGTACATTAGATGACGAGCCCTCCGTAGCGTGGCTGCGCCGCATAGGGGGAACATTGGTGATCGCTCTATGGTGACGTAACACAATCTTGCAAGCTCCGAGCCCTTTCGAATGCTACCTTTTTGCGGTCACCGGGCGCTTTCTAATTCTAATGCCCATTGTGCGTACAAAGTGACGGCTAAATTGTAAGTACAGATCGACATCCGTGAGAATAGCTCGACTGCTCGATAATTATGCGTGCTCGTATGCGTGTGAGTGTAACATGTTATTTCTAGAATATCTACATACAGATACATGCGGTCATGTCTGTAGAACACAGTTATTTCTTGTGATCAAGCTCAGATGAACTAAGAATTGCTAGTAAATAGCATATGTATGAACGAAGCATTTTGGTCTTCTAAATTCTATTCCAAATTGACTAATTTAAAATCCAGCATCAGCCTCATTTTAAGAACCATGCATACTTTTGAATCGGTTTCAACATCAGAGAAGCCATGTTCATTATGATTCACTAAATAAATCAGGTAAAACATGCATAGTAACTTTTTCTGGAAATTCAATACGATAGGAAAGTTTAGAAAGTTCACAAGTACCTATTACAGATGATTCATCATGATAAAACAAAATCATTTCATAGCCACCACTGCTGGTGTTAAAAGCTAAAGCTGTACCAAAATATGACGTATTTACATAGTATCTACTAGTAGTTTACGTTTGCAAATACCCAAGTGAATATCAAAGCTTTTGTCACGACTACTTTAATTAATTTAATTAGGTACTTCAATGTTATTGAGACCGCTGTATAGTGCCCGTGTGTATACTATGAAAGAAAAACAAGTATTGAATATGGCACAATACAGTATTCAATTAACCATGTCGACCGTCTGAGAAGTTTGTTTTCCCAATATTTCTTGGACGGTGAAAACCGCGTAGCGCTACGCTACACTACGAGTCTACAAAGACTACGCATGAAATAATACCAGGCACATTGTTGTTGACGTTAATAAACCCAATTCACAGTTGTTATCTGTTAACAATATGATGTACGCAAGTCATTTACGTAACGCACGTTCGTTCACGCGAATCATCATTTACTATACGTGATCGACATATTTAGTGACAGTCGGGCTGTCCGAAATACTCGGAAAATGAGTTAAAATGAAAATCACCGAATATTGTTACATGTTTTTCTGGGAACATCTCAATATTTAACAGGCACTCGGAGTACATAAATATATTAATTTTCGGATAAAAATAGAGCAGTGATTTCCCAGATGGATTTCATTAGGACATTGGTATGTGGTATTACATCACACGACCATATTAGTCAGTGGTGGTGTAAACAAAAAGCTTACAGTGGTGCTTACTCAGCCGCGGCCTTGCTTGGCGTGACGTTACGCGGCCCGCCCGCTGACGTGACGTGCTGTGATGTGACGTATGACTTTTTTCGCGGAAATTCCATCGCGGACATCGCTCGCGGAGATTGTGAATTTGCGCGTACCCAGCAACGTTGCACAGTTACACAGTCAAATAAACAGAATTAGCTATCATGTATCTAATCAAATCTGATCATTATAATTAATAAACTTGAAATTTCGTAGTTACAAGGTAATAATAACCCGCATAATGATTTTCTACTAATTAGCATGTAGCTAAATCTTATCTCGGGATAATTAGCAGCTGTTAAAATAGAGGATTTGGCGTTATGTCCTTTAAACCAACTTTTGATTTAATAAACAGGAATTTTCTTTTGATACTTAGAAAATGTTTGCAATAGCAAAAAAAATCATACCTATGGTTAAAAAGTTGAATATAAGGGGTAAACTGCATTCTAGCTGCAGGGCCCTAAAAATTGTTGTGATAGTAGAAACTAGGACAGGCTGCTTGACACAGTTCATGCCCTGCGTGGGTGGTTGCCCTACAGATGTGGGTGGGTCTACTTACGTAACTTAAACAAAGCCGAAGGGCACCCGCTTGCTACAGAACCTTTCGCAACGCTCGCCCTACGAGTCCTACGACTATTGTGAGACAACTATGAAGGTTTAGACATCGATCTGGCTTTATAAGCGAGATAATTTCAATAGTTTTTGGGCGGAATGTTTAGTTTTGTTGGCCAGTGTGATTTAGAAATGAATGTTCGTGGTGACGGGGTCATTGACAGGGCGGAGGCGGGTGGCGCGGACGGCGCGGATGCAGCGAGTGCAGTGAGCGAGTTCCGGTGCACTACGCACCAGGTATAAATAGCGATCCGTTAGTGTCGACGACCGCGCGCCGACATCACTACATTCACCCTGCTCTTAACTCTGAGCCGTGACCTAGATAAAAAAAAATAGACTTGACGCTACGTCACGAGCAAAGGGCGTATCACGATCTTACTTTAAACGAAAAGTCGGTCCCGCCGCAAGGGTGGCAGTAGGGGGGCAGGGTGTCGAGGCGCTTGGAGCCTAAATCGGGACGGGCGGACCGACGGTAGGGCCCGGATAGGGATGGGTGAAGGGGGAAAGCTAATAATGCATACGGTTTTCGGCAACTCGATAGTCAGTTTGTCGATGTCGGTGCGCGCGCGGCCCCTCGCAAGTGGTACCCTCCCTGTGCGTGAAAGGGCCCGTGCGTACGTGACGCGGCGCACGGTGCGGGACGAAGGGCGAGGAACACCGCCCCGCCCGCACATCTCTAAAACAGCTTAGATGCACTCGTAGCCTAGGGTCGGAGACCGCGTTCTCTTCTGCGCATCTAATACTTGTTAGTCCTGTTGCGAGCCAATTTACATAGATAAAACCATATGCATGTACCGCTATTTTCTTTGGCAGTAACTTCACATAATAGGTACTACTCGCTGAGAAACGCTGTCGAATTCCGGTTTCTCCGCTATGTTGTTGCTAGGCGGCATTCAACAAACCACGCAGACTCCCACATCATATTATGTACGAATAATAATAACACAATCGTTTTGACGTAATAATTTTCACGTGTAGTATAAGTGGCTCAGAATATTTGATTTGATCATTAAATAATAACATTGAAAGAAGCACATTATAGGTATTGGATATATGTATTTCAGGATAAGTTAAACAATATAAAATATCCAATTGAAGAAACCTTCAGGTCACCTGTGATTATGTTTTATTTATACCAATACATTATTTTAATTTTAACAAGTCGACTCAAAGGAACGAATACATAAATAAGAATCATACTTGAATCTGAAAGGCCATCAGCTGTGTCCTGACTTCAATGTGTTTCATGTGTAACGCAAATGCAAGAAAACAATATTCATCAACATCATGCATTCAACCGGTATACGCCGGCCGCGCTTGCCACCGGCACTGTACAACTGCCCCTAATAAGACTTCCTCCTTGCTAAAACTAGCCATGAGTACGTAAGTCGCATGTGCTGACTTCACCTAGCTCCGTTTCTAATCACCTATGTAATTCATTTTAGGTGAAATCCTCTCTAAGCACAGGATATGGTCCGAACTACCGGGGAAGTTTGTCGGTGATGGTGAAATTAACTACCGAATGCAATTACTGTGCAAACTAGCGAGCAAGCGAACATGTCGAGAAATTTTATCGCTTTCTACGCACAGTCTGTTTATTTACTACGAAATGAGTAGTAAAACAACAACGCCCAAAGTTACGCTCAGCCTTACTACAGTCGCTAATTTGCTATAACATTTTTGTAGCGATATGACCCGTGGATACGACTTTGTACTGGTCAAGCATTTTTATCTGCGCTAATATGTCATTGAATTCTCAACGATGCGATGTTCGTGCTCCACGTGTACACTAAAATGCTATTAATACTGTTAAAACGATTGCGGTGACGTGACAGTTAAGTAATACCAAAAAGAAACTGAAGTTTCTTTATGTGTAAAGAGGGACACTAGTGAGTAGCTAAACAATATAATAACTAGTTCAAGGAGCAGCTGATGTCGTGACAGGTGTGGTAGCAGCCGGCAGGCACCTGCCCGGCACGCGCCACCGCAAGCTGCTCTAACAATTACATAGCCTTCATTACCACATCACAATCGATACTAAACGACCTGACATTACCTAGCTACGACTGACATTACCTAGCAGCTGACTTCCATTCCTTACATTATGTAATTCATTTATGTGTGTTTCCTTTATTCCTTTGTCGTCTACTTCAAGAACCCAACGCACTTTGTATTCGCTTATAAATTGTTTCAACTTTATAAATAGGAAGTCAACTACTAGTCGATGATACCAACTAGAGTATTTCGAAATATCCCAGAATAAATGAATGATAAATTCGCCCTCGGAAAAAACAAAAACATATTTAATTCTATTTAAAATTAATTAATGGTCTACGCAGTGCAATTTTATTCTTCGTGAGTATTTGGTTACTAATGTGTCCTTTTAAAATGCTTCCTCTGACTTGATTACATGTTACTTGAATCTTCAAATATTTTTTTCTGTAAATTTGACAGTGTTAATCTGGTGCTTTCCAATATTATATTATGAATATTTTCAGGAAGTCGACTTCTATGATAAAAATACTACGTTTCTACGTATCGGCGACAGTTAAGTGCAACATAAAAGAGTGTCCATGGAGTTTCTTGCCGGTTCTTCTCCATGAGACCAACTCCTTGGAACCGTGCAACTAGCTTGACTTTTCATAAGAACCTGTAATAGGTCTACTTGAAATAAAAATTTTTGACTTTGACTTTGATTGGGCATCTGAATTCTGCTAAAACTAGCAAGTCCCACCGAACAGCTTCTGCTGTAGCTACTACTAATTCACCTATCAGCCTGCTCTCATTTACCTATACTCTGTTCACGATAACGTTAGAAAAAAGAGGCTCGCAGAAGCAGGAGTACGAAACCTTTTGTTTCAAGTTAAGTTCAAACAATCCAAATGCAGTAGATTCCGTATTTCCACAAAATGCACCGACAACACAAAATAAACAATTATAATTATAACAAAAGAAACATAGCAATATCTAACAACAAAATCGCGAGAATTCAGCTAAAACAATAAGAAAAGGTGTAGCGTTCACAAGTAACTGCACAATATTTACGCTATTTGACGGATGGTTGAGATTTTAAACCAATTAAATAAAATAAAACGTGCTGCCATAATTTATGAAGGGAAAATGTAACATTTTAGGCTTGGTACAACTATAGTGACGTGAAAACATTCCGGTACTGTTTACCCCTGCTTCTTTTAGATTTTTTTAACGTCGACATCACAACAGAATGTAAAAATAAACGATATTAAATGAAAATCTTGTAATTTTAGAAAGTAGGTAGGCTAAATATATACAATTAAGTGTGACAGCTGTTATTTAAATTAATTATATTTATCCACATCAATCTTGACTGTAATCATTTTTGTTGTAGTTTTATTTTAAAGTGGACGCCTTAAAGAAACTTATTTAACTTCTTTCTATTCCTATCGCGAACAGGGTATAGGTCTGCATACAAGCTACTTGTCCAAACTTGTAGACTGTATTAAGATTCATAAGAACCTGATTAAAACTGTGAACGGCATTGAGGCATACGAAATTGATTTGCCAAAAGTGTCATCAAATCTACTCAAAACTTCGATTCGTTTTAAATTAACAAACTCACTTCCGGGAGTCGACAAAAAAGGACTAGGCGAGCATATCGATGAACAAGTTTACGAAACGGGCCTAGCAAGTCTAGTCGCTGGAGGACTCCAGAGAGTGGAATACCGTTATACTGGAAGCGGTTAGCGGCGTTGCGTAGATAATGCGCAGACCGGTCCGCGACTGATAGCCAATATGATTCGTGATAACTATTACGATACCGCTGATGAATGAGATAAAAACCCAGTAACTAGATATCGAAGATATGTACGTAACTTTTGTATTTTTGCGTCATCCTCACATTTTGAAGTGAACATGACAATCGATGTTTTTGTTAGCCAAGTTTACTTAACTCTGTATTCTTCGGTAGCGCCCAAGTTATTTATATCATATTTTAGATAGAGGATACTGCGGGTCTAGTCTGAATAACCGGATAAAATAAAATTGGATTTCCATGTTGAAATGACAACTCGTTTGTAAGGAAATTTTAATTATCAAGTTCGTCAGGGCAAACCCAGTCGGCAGTGGGATTTCCTATGTGTACAAGTACTGCACGCGGGTACATCCTAGGAAACCTCATTAAATATCCGAGCATTGTCGCTACTACCGGTACATTGTCGAATGACGTAAGACAAAAGTGCGCGAATTCTTCCTGATATAGCAATCGGACAATGTACTGTGTCAGTAGTCATGATCATGAGTCACAGGTTTCCCTGTATAAATAATTTCTTTAATTCTATAATGCGGTAATGAAGGCTTACTCATCACGTCGTGACTTCAAGGTAAGCAGGGATTTAGGCCAAACTTAATCTAACTGTCACTTCATATAATTTTCAATAGATGTATTATCATCTAGTTATTATGTTTAAGTCCAAGATCAGCCAAACTCAAAACAAAGCGCCTCGCGTTAGGAATCAAAGTTATTTAAACAAAATTGAGTCGATATCATGATTGATGAGTTCTTGGCAATGTATACAATGGCTTAGCAATGGCCTGGTGTAGGGTGAGGTGAGGCGAGGCATCGCGTGCGGCACTGTTGCGGCCACACTCCACCGACCTACATTTTATGCGGCGCGGCGGCACACTCATTATTTACTAGCGTTAGCAAACGCACACACTGGCCACCCCCATCATTCCGTTTACCCTTACTGTAAGGCCCTGTCCGCACAGCGAATTTTATTCGCGCGAATTTTTTCTCGCAATTCTGTAACACATTGAATACAATAGAAGTATCCGCACTGGCGGAATAAAATTCGCGCGAAATAAAAATCTCTGTTTTTTGATGCAAATTTCACGCGATGCGGCGCGGATTTATTTTCGCGAATGTTTTGTACGGTATGAAGTAGTATGACTATGACAAATAACGCGCGGAATTTAATTCGCTGTGCGGACAGGACCTAATGTGGTTGCGAAATAAAAATCGCGCAAATCGGCGCGAATAAAATTCGCGCGAATAAAATTCGCTGTGCGGACAGGGCCTAACTGTTGCCATCCAATTTGAGCTAGCAATCCTCAGATGAATGAGGAGAATTGCATCCAACAGCTACCTGCGAAAACACTACAAAAAACATGCAAAAACCATTCAAACGAACAAAAACGCGACCGCTCGTCGGGCCTGGTCCGGAGCCGTCGACGTTGGTGTCTGCATTTCGGAAACAAAACACAATAGAAAGAGTCACGTGCGAACGCGACGCAGGGATACGGGCGGCAGGTGGAGAGAGAGAGCCGGCATGAGGGCCGACGTAAACAAACCGCGAGTTGGGAGCTTCGACCGCACTCACCATTTCGGGGATCTTCGGAACCTTTGGTGTCCGGTGCGGCCGCAGCGGCCCACGTAGTGAAGAGCGGAGACGTCGTCAGCGAGAACAGCACAAGCACACGGTCACACAGGGTGGTTCAGCACGCACACGGTACATACGAACACGATACGTCCCGTCCTACACTACGGTGTCGCGGCCCGCGCCGATGCAGTTTACGTCACCGCATCCCGCTCCCGACTGGCAGAACGCGACGCGAGCGAGCGAACGACGACCTCGCGCTGCAGCGTGCACCGTCCCGCGTCCCGCGCCGCGCGCCGCCTCGGCCCCGCGCCCTGCGCCCCTCGCGCACGCCCGCCCCGCGCCGGCCCTAGCGCGGCTCCCCGCGCGCCGCGGTGCGCGCTCGTCCTACGTCCGGTGAATCACGAATCACGATGTCGACATGACGGGCCACAGCCAGCTTGCAGTGCTTTTGCTCCGACCGAAATTATTGTTCAACTTAGATATATTCCCGAAGCGCGACGTTCGTCCGGTATGTGATGAAACGAAACACGGAAAGCTCGTTAACATTCCTATTTACATAACATACTTTTTTTTTCTAAACAAGATTCGTATCATTGACGCACATTTGGAAAAGTTTATTTATAAATTGGAATGGCTTAAATATTTGTTACCTGTTATAAACATTGATAGCTTTTTCTAATTATGAAATGGATAGTTTTATATAACCTTACCATCAATGAAAGCTTTATGTTAATGCAGATTTAATTTTAATACAAAATATAGGAATAGGGGTGTATGTAACAATGCATCAATAAAAGGCATTAAAAAAATAATTAACAATATGAAAGCAATATCTTAAAGATTCAAATTGCTCTATCAGAACAATTTGATTATTTTCGATATTTCTTAAAACCAGAGAGGCTTCATTCTTGATCAATATTCCGCAATAATATCCACAAATTGGCAAAATCTGTAGAACTCGTTTAATTTTACTTGTAAATTAATATTAAGTGATCATCGAATGAAAACAAGGCACTTACCATTCAAAAGCGTTGTAGTGGTAATAGCACAGCCCCAATCCGTACAAGAATAATGGGTCCTTCCAGTTATCCAGCTCCAGAGCATAGAACTTTTGATATGCTGACATTGCTGCAACAACAGATTACATACATTAACGTATATTTGCTGTAATAATTTGTTATTTCGCTCATAGCACCTAACACATTTACCCTAAACTTGGACATTCAATTAGGACAATTATCGCCCTGTAACAATAATATCTAAAACATGTTCCAAAGGTGTCTCAAACGTGACGTTTTCGAATTCACATTTGACGAACTTCATGTCCGAAATGAGATACGTCCTTTTTTAATTCAGGATTTACATCCCCATACATTCTCTTTAAGAATCAATGTCACGCGGGACCGGTTTCAGCCCTTATTGTATGCCTTGATCAGGGTTACGCAATTTATTTGACATTTCAACCTGGTATTTTTAATAGCGTCTTGGACTTAACCCATCTGCCCTTCCTATACTTAAGTTACGCCCTTATAAAGTGAGCAGCTGGCATTATTTTCTATCGTCTAATGGGACTTACAATTATTCTTAAAGGTGTTTATTGTGTTACAGATAAAAAGTACTAATAAAGTATACCATCAAATAAAGGAATAAGTTATTATTTCACATTGCTGTTTTTCCTTCCTACATTTTAGCAGTTAAAAGTGAACCGAAAAATAGTAAATCTATTTACTTGTTTACACAAATTACTGTCAAAAGTAATTTTTGTACTAAATATTACTACTTTCTTTTGTTGAGTTTTTAATTTTTATACTAACTAACAACTTAAATATTAGTCTTCAACATTAAATAATAATAAAACTGCCATAAATTCTGCTAAAAGAAGATTGTTTTTACTTACTACTGCTTTGTCTCTTGCTCATTTGTTATGGCAGAAGAAAGAAACAAGGTTTTTTCAAAACAAAAGATTTTCTACAAAACACTATGACCAACCCTAATAAAATGCGAAACAGAAGATTGAACCACCCTTACAATTTCATTTTGGTCCACAATTAAATTTTAACTGTCATACAATGGAAGTCCACTNAGGCCCTGTCCGCACAGCGAATTTTATTCGCGCGAATTTTTTCTCGCAATTCTGTAACACATTGAATACAATAGAAGTATCCGCACTGGCGGAATAAAATTCGCGCGAAATAAAAATCTCTGTTTTTTGATGCAAATTTCACGCGATGCGGCGCGGATTTATTTTCGCGAATGTTTTGTACGGTATGAAGTAGTATGACTATGACAAATAACGCGCGGAATTTAATTCGCTGTGCGGACAGGACCTAATGTGGTTGCGAAATAAAAATCGCGCAAATCGGCGCGAATAAAATTCGCGCGAATAAAATTCGCTGTGCGGACAGGGCCTAACTGTTGCCATCCAATTTGAGCTAGCAATCCTCAGATGAATGAGGAGAATTGCATCCAACAGCTACCTGCGAAAACACTACAAAAAACATGCAAAAACCATTCAAACGAACAAAAACGCGACCGCTCGTCGGGCCTGGTCCGGAGCCGTCGACGTTGGTGTCTGCATTTCGGAAACAAAACACAATAGAAAGAGTCACGTGCGAACGCGACGCAGGGATACGGGCGGCAGGTGGAGAGAGAGAGCCGGCATGAGGGCCGACGTAAACAAACCGCGAGTTGGGAGCTTCGACCGCACTCACCATTTCGGGGATCTTCGGAACCTTTGGTGTCCGGTGCGGCCGCAGCGGCCCACGTAGTGAAGAGCGGAGACGTCGTCAGCGAGAACAGCACAAGCACACGGTCACACAGGGTGGTTCAGCACGCACACGGTACATACGAACACGATACGTCCCGTCCTACACTACGGTGTCGCGGCCCGCGCCGATGCAGTTTACGTCACCGCATCCCGCTCCCGACTGGCAGAACGCGACGCGAGCGAGCGAACGACGACCTCGCGCTGCAGCGTGCACCGTCCCGCGTCCCGCGCCGCGCGCCGCCTCGGCCCCGCGCCCTGCGCCCCTCGCGCACGCCCGCCCCGCGCCGGCCCTAGCGCGGCTCCCCGCGCGCCGCGGTGCGCGCTCGTCCTACGTCCGGTGAATCACGAATCACGATGTCGACATGACGGGCCACAGCCAGCTTGCAGTGCTTTTGCTCCGACCGAAATTATTGTTCAACTTAGATATATTCCCGAAGCGCGACGTTCGTCCGGTATGTGATGAAACGAAACACGGAAAGCTCGTTAACATTCCTATTTACATAACATACTTTTTTTTTCTAAACAAGATTCGTATCATTGACGCACATTTGGAAAAGTTTATTTATAAATTGGAATGGCTTAAATATTTGTTACCTGTTATAAACATTGATAGCTTTTTCTAATTATGAAATGGATAGTTTTATATAACCTTACCATCAATGAAAGCTTTATGTTAATGCAGATTTAATTTTAATACAAAATATAGGAATAGGGGTGTATGTAACAATGCATCAATAAAAGGCATTAAAAAAATAATTAACAATATGAAAGCAATATCTTAAAGATTCAAATTGCTCTATCAGAACAATTTGATTATTTTCGATATTTCTTAAAACCAGAGAGGCTTCATTCTTGATCAATATTCCGCAATAATATCCACAAATTGGCAAAATCTGTAGAACTCGTTTAATTTTACTTGTAAATTAATATTAAGTGATCATCGAATGAAAACAAGGCACTTACCATTCAAAAGCGTTGTAGTGGTAATAGCACAGCCCCAATCCGTACAAGAATAATGGGTCCTTCCAGTTATCCAGCTCCAGAGCATAGAACTTTTGATATGCTGACATTGCTGCAACAACAGATTACATACATTAACGTATATTTGCTGTAATAATTTGTTATTTCGCTCATAGCACCTAACACATTTACCCTAAACTTGGACATTCAATTAGGACAATTATCGCCCTGTAACAATAATATCTAAAACATGTTCCAAAGGTGTCTCAAACGTGACGTTTTCGAATTCACATTTGACGAACTTCATGTCCGAAATGAGATACGTCCTTTTTTAATTCAGGATTTACATCCCCATACATTCTCTTTAAGAATCAATGTCACGCGGGACCGGTTTCAGCCCTTATTGTATGCCTTGATCAGGGTTACGCAATTTATTTGACATTTCAACCTGGTATTTTTAATAGCGTCTTGGACTTAACCCATCTGCCCTTCCTATACTTAAGTTACGCCCTTATAAAGTGAGCAGCTGGCATTATTTTCTATCGTCTAATGGGACTTACAATTATTCTTAAAGGTGTTTATTGTGTTACAGATAAAAAGTACTAATAAAGTATACCATCAAATAAAGGAATAAGTTATTATTTCACATTGCTGTTTTTCCTTCCTACATTTTAGCAGTTAAAAGTGAACCGAAAAATAGTAAATCTATTTACTTGTTTACACAAATTACTGTCAAAAGTAATTTTTGTACTAAATATTACTACTTTCTTTTGTTGAGTTTTTAATTTTTATACTAACTAACAACTTAAATATTAGTCTTCAACATTAAATAATAATAAAACTGCCATAAATTCTGCTAAAAGAAGATTGTTTTTACTTACTACTGCTTTGTCTCTTGCTCATTTGTTATGGCAGAAGAAAGAAACAAGGTTTTTTCAAAACAAAAGATTTTCTACAAAACACTATGACCAACCCTAATAAAATGCGAAACAGAAGATTGAACCACCCTTACAATTTCATTTTGGTCCACAATTAAATTTTAACTGTCATACAATGGAAGTCCACTACCAAAAAAACATCCAGTTCCAAAACAAGGGTTATGCGCATTTGGTACACTTCGCACTTGGTACACCATGCTCAAATGGTACACTTCGCAAATGGTACACTTCTCAAATGGTACATTTCGCAACTGGTACACTTCTCAATTTGTACATTTCGCAAAAGGAGCACTTTTTAAGATGAGTGTAGATTTGGAAGGAATTGACTAAAAATGAGAAAATTTTTGGTTTGGGTGGACAAAATAATTTTAATTAAACTGTAAATCTATTTTTTTCTTACATAATTATACTTTAACTATTTCCGACTGACTTTTTCTTTATTATAAAAAATGTTATAGCGATTATGTAAAGTTTAAAATTATTTTGTCCACCCAAACCAAAAAAAATCTCATTTTTAGTCAATTCCTTCCAAATCTCCACACATCTTAAAAAGTGCTCCTTTTGCGAAATGTACAAATTGAGAAGTGTACCAGTTGCGAAATGTACCATTTGAGAAGTGTACCATTTGCGAAGTGTACCATTTGAGCATGGTGTACCAAGTGCGAAGTGTACCAAATGCGCATAACCCCAAAACAATACTTGTCAATAAAAATAGCCCGCCTCTGGACAATGTTAGTTTTTAAGGAACTGGTTTAGTTCCAAGTTTGTGTCCATCAAAGTCAAATCGTTTATTTCATTTAGGCCTTTACAAGCACTTATGAATGTCAAGAAAAATATAACTAAGGTTGATTCTAGTTGCCCATTCCAAAAGTAGCTTCCTATGGAGAAGAACGGGCAAGAAACTCCATCAAAAAGTTCTCAGCTGAAGTGGACTGATTTGTGCCAACTGCTAGCCAGATTCAATATAAAAAAAATGCGACGTGTTTCTTTTCGGGAACAACCGTGGTATGTATGAAATTCGATTTGTGAGGGATGCGCCAGAAAGTCTGCGTAAGTAAAGAACATTTACGGACAGTTTCAAAGGTTACAGATAAAGCTATCTGGCACATAGTGCCACAGAAATGTTTTTAATTTGGACAACTTTTCTATGGCATAATCTGTCAGATAGCTATCTAGAACTTAATCTGGGACTTATGAAACCTGGCCGATAGTAATATAAAGACTAAAGGCCAATTTCAGAGGTTCCAGATAAAATTAGAAGTGAAACCCTTATCTACGTTCAAAAAATAAGGATATTTTCCGAGGAACATAGAGGAACTTATCTTTGAATTTGAAAAAATATGCAGCTAAGAAACACACAGCGCCATCTATCAATAAGTTGTGGAACATTCAATGTGATGATTTTATTCTGATTCATGAGTAATACATATGTGGGATTTTTCTCGATAAGCTTATCCGATATTATAAGCGGAAGAGAACATAAGGATAATTAAATTAATTTTATTTAATATTATTAATCAACGACCGTGTGATAGTCACATTTAGAAATACATACATATTACGCATAGCCACGAATGACGCATTCTGTGAATTAATTATACTATTAATATCTTAATTCGCAAGAAAGACTGATAGCCAAAGGTCCGAAGGTAATAATTTCCTAAATAATTATAAAAAAAAAACATATATTTTCTATTCTGTAAAATCCACAGAAACTTGCGGAAAACGGATAGTTAATTAGTTACTCACGTGCACATTTGTCGTAATCAGGGAAAAACACATTTTAGGTACTTATTTGGTTTGAGATTTGTGGTAAAACCAATCTGAAAACTCTCAAGTTTTATTATTTATTACCTTACCTCTTCATAAATAATTAAGCTTAAACAAAATTACATGGAATTGGGACTGCTCTAAATAAGGGTCGCGAAAAAAAAAATTATGAATAATTTCCCTTAGAAATCAGATGAAGCCGGGAGAAACGAAAATTATTAGAATCATTCAATAGAAAAAGCTGTTCGCAAGATAATTGGCCATTTTTTAAAGGTTGTGTTCGTCAAACGAATATTATATTTCTGCTGAAAACTTTAATTTTTTTTATTCTTTACTCCAACTTTTCCTAATCCTATTTGTTCCACTCCTTGCGTTGAAGTTTAAGCTAAGCCTTACAAAAACTACGACTCAACTCCCTATTCTAGGAAAATAACTTTAGCATCTAACTCGTAATACAAAAATAAACCTTTTCTGAAAACTAAGTGCCTAAGGCTGTGTGTAAACACATTGCAGAGTACCTATATTGCAACTCAGCCGCTCTCAATATACATTATACATTACTAGTACGGTACCAATTTCATGGTATCTACATACAGGGTACCTATCTCGAAGTATTTGACACGGGTATACTGTTCCATTTGATACATATGTCGCAGTAAGATAGATAAAGCCGTAATATAGTTATATCCCTAGGGATATAATTATATGCCGTAACATAGTTATAAGAAAGCGATTCATTACTATCTCACTAGGAATATAGTTATAAAACGGTTCAAGTTTAGTGATATACTTATATTACTAGATTAAGTTTAGTGAAATAGCTTTCGGAGTGTGCGGTGGCTAAGATTATTTAAAATGTTCCTGTAAAAAGTCGAATACATAGTGTTCTAATAAAAGATGTGCCTGTAAGAAACATGCAGTGCTATGTAACTCTAGATGTCATGATTCCTGTTCTTGTCTGAACAAAAATTTAAAAAATACTTTAGAAACCAACATTGGATAAGAAATAAAAATATCTCAAAACTATTGATAAGCTTTAAAAGATTTTTAATGTTTGATTAGTTTTAATTGTATTTTAAATGTTCAAATTCCACCGTATGTCATAACGAGTTCTTCCGTGTTTCGGAAAGCACAATAAATTGGTGGGTCTTATCTGTCA
>NWSH02000517.1:12102173-12135695 GCA_002382865.2 Heliothis virescens
GGCCTAAACCGAAAACTTACGGAATTCCGTACACTTACGTAATATGGTACCTTTACCTTAACTATGTTACGGCATATAATTATATCCCTAGGGATATAACTATATTACAGCTTTATCTATCTTACTGCAACACATACATCGAGGAACACCCTGAATATATCATCCTTTACAGCAAATACCTATGATAAAAGCTTCGAATTACGAAAAAAAGCAGTATTGCGTTATTGACACAAAAAAATCAATAAGACACGCCAAAGTCGCAGACGCCAAAGTCACTTTGTCACACGTGTACAGGCAGCCTTAAGCTTTCCTGAAAAGAGCTGAACTTTTCTCTGAATAAGTACTCAAGGTTACTACTGTTTCTATTTTTATTCGCACATTTTTATTCCGAGAAGGATTCCCTCGTCTGGAAAATTGTGTCTGTGAGGTATCGCAGTATTCACGGTACTTATTTGTACACTTTCATAACTAACGTATTGCAAGGGCTAATTAAGAATACAATTCTTGAAAATACATAAGTAATTTTTATCCGGGTGCGGGAATTAGTTCCCTCAGGTCAGATCGGAACTACTGGGAACAACTAGTAAATAAATCAATGAATTAAACAATTCACAATTACAGAATTTAAATAAGGACAACATTATATCATCCACAGATAGTTTTCACCTGTTCCGCTATACAATATCACCGAACTAATCAAAAACAAAACATACTTCATGTTCTAATTCTAAAATTAATGACCACTAATGAGCGTAGAAACTACGATCTCTATCAGGGCTCTTCCTCACGCCAATTATTTCACCCGCTAACTAGGCGTATATAAACGCTCCTCGCGGTACTGGCATTAAACTATGCATTTTACTGTTAGCTGCGCGGCACCTATAAAATGTTAGTGCTATGCAAACGCGTCTCACACAATGACTGTTAAGTCTTTCTGGTTGTCTTGAGGTAGGATTGCACGATTAATGAGTCTGTTGTGAATAAACTGTGTGTATAAAAATGTTTGTAATAACAAAATTGTTGCTCTGGTTATTGTAGTAGTACTTATGTGTGTATAGTCATCTGTGGTAGGTATAGTGTCCATTTGGCGCCATTGTGCGTAAAAAATCGTCGGTGACAGAAATCTGTCAATATTCTATGAAACTATACAAAAAAATATATTGCAAAATCCCGGTTTGCAATTCATTTTTTTTTAATATTGAAAAGTTAATCCGTCTGTCCGTTCCAGCTGAACTCTAAAATGATTTTGACAGAACTTTCAAAAGCAGGTACCTAACTTATAAGAAGTAACAGCTATTTTCAACAGGGTGCGGGAAGTTATTTCCTAAGCACTCGGTTAAAACAGTGGGAACAACTTGTTAATAAATAGTTATGTAGATTACAATGAAGACACTGGCACAGGTGGTTGAATTGGTAGTTTTGTGAGCTTACAAGCCTACAGTTTACAATAGGATAGAACCCATTGTATAGGGAAGACAATACGACAAATATTATAGGAAACACAATTTACGGCTATCAGAGGTTGGAAAGTGGGGGATATCGGGAAACCGAGTGGTGGGGTTTTAGCGGAATATAATGGTTAATTACGATTTCGTCGCAATATTATATTGCCTGGATATCTTTACAATATCATTGTCGTACCAACTACAGGACATGCAAGTCGAACATAGGACTCCCCTCATTGATTTCTAAAGGGATCGGTCGGAAGCGGTCTGTACCCATCGTTCGTTTCACCACCACGATAATGACTGTACTACGCTGTATTGACAACTCGTAGCTTTGACTAGAGAACCTTTCGATCATAGACTGTAGGTTGAATATGTTGGTGGCTTCAGTAAGATGATCACTATGATCCGTATAAAAATATGGATCACGTCATTTATGATTCGATGTCACCGTAGAGAAATTCTGAGCAAAGCCTTCTCTATAGGTTGTTGGGTGACTTAGCTTCATGTCTTTGTTCCACCCTACGGCGTAATTGTACCATGTTTCAGATTTGTAAATCAACACTGGTAACACACACACTAAAGAGTTTCGTCAAAAGGAAATTAGGTATTTTGGACGAGACATGGCATGGATTCCGAACACTGCCTAGCTGAGTTGGAATTATTTGATCGATTGCCTCTTTCTCGATGTTGGACTGCTTAGTTAGACTGTTTCTGTGTGAACATACCTGTCTAAAACTTCTAGCACCAACCTCCTTACTGTTACTGGGGTGGGCACAACATGGACATAACATTAGTTTTTCCTACATATTCATTACAATAAAGACATGTATTAACAATATTTTCCACACTTTTTTTTGAGAAATTGGATTGCATCAAATGAATCCGTCTAATGTGGAGTCAGAGGCAGAATCAGACTTTTTTTACTATAAGCTGTCTCCCTAAAGATTACTTTGTGTTCAAGACTGCATCTTTAACAAATCTGCACCCTGAAGCGAACATACCTGATACATTTTTTATATCTTATCCTAATGCCCTTTTCAATAAGACACCTTGCAGTCTATTGCTTACATGTAAAACATAACATTTATGAATAAAAATAACAATGTATGGATGTATGTTCTGCTTGTTTTATCTAACCTTTTGCATAATCCTCAAGCAATAGATGAAAATGTCCGAGTTTGCAGTAAGTCTTAGGATCTATACAGATGTCCCTCCTGGCTCCTGGAGAACATGCTCTTTCTTCTTCCTAGTAACAAAAAACAATTTTTATTACAAATAAATTAATACAGAATACCTGACTACTACACTGTCTTCAATTCATACATGATTGTTAAACATTGGCTGCGTTTGACATTATATGAGTACTGATCAGTGTAGATAATGTTATTTGGGATCATTTTGATGATCATAATTTCATTGATAATATTAATATGGATATGCCCCTCAGCTCGTGGAGGCCTTTGACCAGCAGTGGACCGGAACTGGGACCGGGGATTCTGAGGAATATCTTTCTAAGTTTTATCCCTTAATTGATGGCAAATTATTCATCGATAATTTTCATTCATGACATGATATGAGACCAATCTTTAGTGTATCAAGACAATGCAAATCCATTTAGCACTCATACTTTTTAGAACTGAGTCTGTGATGCAGAGTTGCTCCATCTTAATCACTCCTTATTCAGGTAGCTTACAAGCTGACCTAAATATAATATTGAGTAATGGTAATAAATTACTGAATAGTTTTTTTTATTTGACTAACTTTGAAGTAACTTTACCTTGACTTGAACCAGCATCCCCTCAAGATACTTGACAGCTTTGAGAACAAGAGCTCGGGTTCTGCCATGTTCTGTACCACGCAGCTTCAGGAAACCAAACTGCCGGCTGAAAAATATAAAAAGAGACTTTAAAGAATCGTTCTTTAAGTAAATTGGAATGGTGATAGCAGTTCTCGATACACCAGCAATATTTACATTAATATGCCCTGAAACTAGTATAATCTAAACAGTTACTGTATTGACAACTTGTTTTCTGGTGTGTTTCAGATGGTAAACTGAAGTGTAAAGTGCACTAGTGTAAAATTGTTGTACTTTCTTTTCCTTCCTTCTTTTCAATTACTTTAATGAAATTACACATACAAACAACATGCTGTCCACATTTTATTGCCTGAGTTTAATTAATACAAGCATCTAAAAAAAAACAGTGGGAAACAGGCTGATATTGAGGTTTGTTTTTGGTTCATTTTCTTACTTAAACAACCATTTTTCATTTTTATAGTTCGATTTTAGTGAATTGAGTATCGATAAATGCTTAATTTAAAGTCGGATTAAGACTAAAAAGTTTAATTTGTAACTTGTTAACAATTATTGTTACGTACCTGTCAAGTTCCGACAAAACTTGCAACTCTTGAGAGGTTAGATGCAACTCTTCTTTTTCATCCATTTTCACAAGAAATTAAGCCGGAATCTGAAGGAACATTACAAATTTAGGGCGAGTAACATATTTTAGTGTTAGGAATTACAGTAATTATAAATAATATCACGCAAACAAGGCGCGGTTACACACAAACTAGTGACGTGACATTATCATAAAATGATAAAATGACAGAAGCTGCAAGCTGTCATTTTTCGAAACGGAATGTGCATCATTATTCGATTTTGTAACAATACTATATGTGATTATTTTCCACTAAAGCAGCATTTTAGCTTTAAATAAATAATTTGATGGAATAAGCTTAGATAAATTTTATTTATCAATACAAATAAACTGTAAAAAATTGTTCAATACTACTAATAGGAGTTTTTCCTTACCATTAAACTTCATATTAAAAGAAAAACCTAGTAACTGCAGTTTTTTGAAAATTGATTTGGTTACTTCCGCTAATTGTCAATTAAAAGTGTCAATTATTATTTAACAATGCAAATAAAATAACAATTCTCCATTCATTACTTTATTAGCACGATAGTTAGTCGATATCTTCGTATACGGCTCTAGCCTATTTTGCCTCTACACTAGATTAATCATGGCGCGCAGTTGTTAAATTTCGATATTTTGCGAGCGTTGTGTTTTCGCTAAGAAAATAAAAAATATATCATACAATATTTAATAGTATCTCCAGATCTAAATAGACTGTATAGAAAATATTCACCATGAGTTACAGGGATTCGGTAAGTTAAATTTTGAATTACGCCGCAATTAAATATATTTTTTTGTAATTTAATTTTTCGATACACTTGATTAAATTAGTTTACGACTTTACGATCAAAGTGTTAAAATAATTTATAAAGATTTCTTTGTCTCGAAGTTAAAAATAGATTTGAAAATATTTAACCCAGATCTATTTTTATCACTTTAGTCACTGATTCAAGGTTGCTGTGGTCCAAGTACGTACGTATGTACGAAAGAAGGGATATCAATTTCTCATTGTAGTTTTTGGTCAATTTTCGATATACATTTTATACAATTTACATCCATTTTATTTATTATAAAACCTACTCTATCTATTAGAGTTAGGTAATTTTATTTTTCAAAAATATCGTTACCTTTCGCATAAAATATTTCATGGTGGAAGTAAAGACAGCTAAACATTTTTCCGCAGCTTTTATATCCTCGGTATTCCCGACGTCAAGTTACCTATTGCGATGTATGTACTCCAGCATTATGTACAAAATGTTCATAATACAGATATTTGCCTTAAAAATTAAATAAAAAATATATTTAGAGGTGCACTGTAATTGTATGAGATAAATAATGAGGCACTTTAATGAGTATACAATAGAAGTTAGATAAATATTTTTAATTAATTTAAGTATTATACTGTGTTCTGAATATTTTTGTAACATAATATTCACAATTAGTTCCAAAATTTATTGCAATATTTTATCTTTTTTTTTGTAATGGTTTTTCTATTGCTTTCTGTATCTGAGTTTTAAATTAATGCACTGCTTACTTTGGTTTTTTAAAGTTTATTAATAATCTAGATCTATTATAGTTTGATAGTTCTTTATTCTGTAGCAGAAAAATTCAATAAAAATGGAAGTAGTGTTAAGCAGGCAAAAATATACATTTTTGGGAAACAATTTCTGATGGTAGTCAAAATGTGTTGTTACTTAATTAGTGAGTACAAAGATATAAAATCATTGTTATGTAAGATCGGGCAAATCGGGCCATAGGATTTTCTTAGATATAATTCTTTACTGTGTGGTACATAATTAATTTGTTTTTTTACATACATCTAACACACATTGCACATTACGCTTATTCATTTTTATCAAACATTTGTACTGTCAACATTGCTTATTAATTATTATTTACTGCTTAACAACATCATAATAATATACTGTGTTATGTTATCGGCAGTACTCACTATTCCCAAGAACTCATTCATACTGTGCGGCTAAAGAGCAACGTGTAGGATCCTACATAAGGACCCTAATGGTATTTATCATCTGCCTAAGTTTGTGTGACCCGTGCATAAATCACAGTTGACCTGTGCTTGTTTTTATCCAACTACACAAAATGGGTAAAAGGTTTTGATATAATTTCAATGAAATTGATATTTTGTGTTGCATTGTAAATATTGTTGTGTAATAGTATCATAAATATGTGCCAGTTGCTGCCAAGTCTATTTATGATTCATTCAGTGTTCTGCAATATCTAAAAATATCAATTATGATACATCCTTCCCGAAAATATTTGAAAATTTCATTGGAGTTGTTTGTGGGTGTGTAGAAACAAGCTTGCATGCTTTGCTTTACAATATACAAGGTCAGAATGTCAGTAACAATCTTTACCTTTTACTTATCTTTTGCTTATTGTGTTTCCTCTTCTTTAGATAAAAATGTTACTTATGAAAAAAGTACATGTAATTGTGAAATTATTGTGTAATATTTTCCCAATAAAATGTTTTTCAAAATGAATATAAAAGTGAAGTCTCAACAATGCACTTAAATTCTCTGAAGGATTATCCACAGGTTTACCAATGCACTATCATCACTATAACTTAAGAGTTGAATTTGATCTTAATTTAACTAACAGATTTTTTATGAGAAGTTTCCTTTTCCTCGTACCTCAATATTGTGTATTTGCCCCAATACTTAACAAATCTCGGCAGTCACGCGCTTAAGTAACTTGCGACCAGTAGACTAATGAGGCAGCATAACACAACTTAGGTACAAATATCTACAAAACTTGTATCAGTTCTCTGAAATGAGTGCTTGCATGCTTTCATCCTTATCTCACTTCGTCACTAAGTGCTAATTATTGCAGTTGTTTATCAATATTTGCAATGGAATTACGTTGTTACTAATGTATGTTTACTGTGCAGTATCTGGTCATGCATCTGTGTTTAATAACATTTCGTGTTCTTAGATACTAACATAAAGTTTGGAGATATAAAATATGGGTCAGTGTTTGTGTAACTGTGTAACGCGTACCTTTCATACACAGAGTTTTGGCTCGTCGCCGTCATCCGTGCTCAGTTCACTATCGTCGTTCCGCAATCGCCCATTCGCGGATATCTCGTATAATCCCACTCCGGATATAAATGAAGTCTATCCGGGCTTGTATGTTGGAGACGCGTGAGTACCTATTTATATCATCCTGCCCCCCTTTTCAAATAGTCAAATGATGCGCCTGGGGTTTCAGATTGACCTAAAGTTGCTCTTCATTTACTGTTTGCTTTCTAGAGTAACGGAAATTCGCTAGAGCAATACCGCAAACCCTAGCAGCATTTCCTGATCTTCTTTCTCCTTGGGCCTCGGTTGGCTATTCACCTCATACAATAAATTTGTTTATTTAGGGTTGCCGCAAAGGACAAGGCATTTTTAAGGCGTATGGGAATCAACTATGTGCTCAATACCGCTGAAGGCAAGCGTTACACCCAGGTGGATACAGACCACCTCTACTATCGCGACTGCCCCGGTCTTCGCTACAAGGGTTTCCAACTTATGGACTTACCATCGACTGATATTTCAAGATATTTCCACATAGCTGCCAACTTCATTGATGAAGGGATTTCAAGTGGAGGTATGTGTTTGTTTACTTATCTTCTTTTACTATAATCCAAACCAGGAAACTATGGTTATCAGTCTTATATTCTACTTTAGGTGGATTTCTGGTATATCCGATTCGTCAAAAACTATAGTTGCCCCATATAACTGCTGGTTTAATTATTTGTTCTCATCTCTTTCCGACGATGATACATAGTAAACACTGATGAAAATATTTTCTTTTAGGACGCGTGTTGGTTCACTGCTTTATGGGAGTATCCCGGTCTGCAACATGTGCGCTAGCATTTCTCATGATTAAACGCGGAATGTCTTTGGCCGAGGCATTGGGCACAGTCCGCTCCCGTCGCGACATACACCCCAACGAGGGCTTCATCCGTCAGCTGCAACAGCTGGACAGGGAACTGCGCCTCAACCGGATCCGCTGACCCTACCGAAACAGTTCCCTTCAGACCCTCTTCAATTTTTCATTAGACGATGCAGATAGACGGCGACGGGTGCGAAGTCTCGACCGAACTTACCTCTATCATTATTAAGTACGGTCGTTAAATATTGTATTTAAATGTCTACCATGTTGTTACCATTTGTATCTTACTACTATGTAATAAGATCCAAATGAGGAGTTACCTAACAACAATGCTACTTCCCCAAGGCCGTATCCAATTTCGTCATGAAGAAATGAAGAGTAAGTACCCACATAACACTTCTGACATTTACAAGATTTACACTTAATTTATAGTAATTTAATTTCTAATACATACAGTTACATAACATTATATTTTGGCCTAGTGTCATAATGGTCTCACTTAAAAGGTAAGCACCCGCATTTCGCCAAATAAGCGGGCTGTGGTTTTGTTTCAGAAATTGATATAATATCACCAAAAATATAATTGTTGAAGAAAGTAACACTTTATGAACATTACGTACTTGTAGGGTCTGTTTGAAGGTTTTGTCTACCTATAGTTAAATATACTGTAAATATTTTGACTGTTGTTTAATCTGATTGAGTAACAAAAAATTAACTTCATAAATAACGTAAAAAGTAAATGATTATATTAAAAAAAAATGTAATTAAGCTCACTTTAATAAACAAACAAATTATGAGGTTTATCGAATTATTTTTAAAAGCTTTACGTAATATCCAAAGATCCGATGTATTATTTTTTAATGATTTACCATATAATATTTGCCATATTTTTATATAGTTTAATAATATAACACAGATTTTCTATTTTTGATTTTATAATAAAATAAAACTATATCTTAAAATGAAACTATATCTGGGTTATATTCTCGTGTGCCATTTTGTTTTGTATTGATAGATCTATATGGCTGTTATTTTTGTAGAAATGAAGAAATAATGTTTAACTCTTGTAATGTAGAATAAGACTTTGTCCAGTTTATAAGATGTTAAAGCTTCTATATAGCGAGTAACTATTGGTATCTGACTATAGTACAATTGCCTAGCCTTACGGTCATAAGATGACTTCATCGTATGCAATAATGCCTATATTCCCAAGAGTATATTTTTATTAATGTTAAGTTTTTCTTCAAGACTGGCAATTATGGCACTTGAGTGACGGCTTTCTGATAGTAGTGGTATTTAGCTTAGCATGTTTGTCATTGGCTCGTGGACAGGTGTTACACACAGTGAGCACTCATTGTTCGAGGACTCGCACTAGTTGCCAACACACGTGACATTTGGCTGCACATATGTGTCACTATTTAATTCTATTCTAATCATAGTTATCATCACATAGTGCAATAAATCAGAAGACCTATTTTTGTAATACCATTTATTTATTTTAGCTCTAATTAGAAACTGGCACAGTTAATTTAGCTTACAGTAATCTCCAGTTACAATGGTTAAATATAGGGAGGGCTGCCATCCAGCCAGGTTTTGCGAGCATCCGCAGTGATCGCCGAGGATTTCCAAAAGTT
Organism: Heliothis virescens; assembly: GCA_002382865.2. NCBI lineage: Eukaryota > Metazoa > Arthropoda > Insecta > Lepidoptera > Noctuidae > Heliothis > Heliothis virescens. Next base: position 12,111,570 of record NWSH02000517.1, read on the forward strand.
ATTTATACATTTAGCCGCATGGAGCTAATTCCGACAATGCAAAATACAGTAAAGATATGAATGCTTGATAAACGTAATCATTTAATTCTAATTTTCCTAGTCGGTGGCAGCCATACCTACAGAGGAACTTGTGTTTGGGTAAAGATGTGGTTTGTGACTGATGATGAGCTAGTCGATGTTTATAAGTGCAATATTTAGATGTAATGAGCACCAAAGGAAGCAATCATTGTGATATTGAATGTGAAGGAATAAATATTTTGTTTTTAGAAAAAAGAGAAATTATTGTAGTTTGTGACAATAGTATCTACTGATCATAGTTTCTATTTATTAGCAATATATTAATATTTAATAAGATAAGCTGTTGATTACCGTTATTAACTATTTTGGCTAATTCCAGAGCCTTGCTAGTAAACGAAATGATAGTTGAGGCATGTTTCCCATAATTCATTGTTTCTATGTACTGTTAATCAAACGTTAGTTTGCTACATTATTTATTACTTACATGATTTATCATAAATAATTAATTATAAAATAAAAATCGCATGTAATATTATAAACCTATTAACGAATATGTACCTGTTAATAATTGTAACAGATATTAAAACTAATTAAAGGAACACTAGGCTATTTCGTAAATAGCATATTAATAATTAAATTGTGAAATGAATATACAAGCTATTTATCAAAAATAAAGTTATTTATTTAAATATATTTTCTTTTATTAACGTAAGCGTAATTCGGGTTTCACCCTGGATTCCGCTCATTATACAACTGTTTCGAACGCAAGTACCCTTCAACATCGCTGTTCACGGTCGGTGACAACGTAAGTATGTCAGGGGCGGGTCAGTATTATTTACGGATTGATTGATTTTAACGTAGGTGGTTGGAGGCATTTTTTTTCTACCTTCAAGGGGTAGGACGAAGCGATGTCAATGTTTCACTAAGTATAGGTAAAGTAGGTACAGTTTGGCCCTGTAGCTTGGCTGAACGATCGATCCCGAAGCGCTCGACAGTTTCTGGCATGACCTTTTAAAACGAGTTAGGTACATACATACATTTAACGTACAACAAATAAGGGATCTGGGAGAGCGGAAGACTTAAATGTTAAGTCTGTCCTTCCTGGGATTTTTTTTAGTCTTGAATGAAATTGGTGTTGGGTCCTACCGATTCAGAATGTTGCGCAGCTCTGTCTAGGCGTATAACGGGTATAANATCTGATTGAGTAACAAAAAATTAACTTCATAAATAACGTAAAAAGTAAATGATTATATTAAAAAAAAATGTAATTAAGCTCACTTTAATAAACAAACAAATTATGAGGTTTATCGAATTATTTTTAAAAGCTTTACGTAATATCCAAAGATCCGATGTATTATTTTTTAATGATTTACCATATAATATTTGCCATATTTTTATATAGTTTAATAATATAACACAGATTTTCTATTTTTGATTTTATAATAAAATAAAACTATATCTTAAAATGAAACTATATCTGGGTTATATTCTCGTGTGCCATTTTGTTTTGTATTGATAGATCTATATGGCTGTTATTTTTGTAGAAATGAAGAAATAATGTTTAACTCTTGTAATGTAGAATAAGACTTTGTCCAGTTTATAAGATGTTAAAGCTTCTATATAGCGAGTAACTATTGGTATCTGACTATAGTACAATTGCCTAGCCTTACGGTCATAAGATGACTTCATCGTATGCAATAATGCCTATATTCCCAAGAGTATATTTTTATTAATGTTAAGTTTTTCTTCAAGACTGGCAATTATGGCACTTGAGTGACGGCTTTCTGATAGTAGTGGTATTTAGCTTAGCATGTTTGTCATTGGCTCGTGGACAGGTGTTACACACAGTGAGCACTCATTGTTCGAGGACTCGCACTAGTTGCCAACACACGTGACATTTGGCTGCACATATGTGTCACTATTTAATTCTATTCTAATCATAGTTATCATCACATAGTGCAATAAATCAGAAGACCTATTTTTGTAATACCATTTATTTATTTTAGCTCTAATTAGAAACTGGCACAGTTAATTTAGCTTACAGTAATCTCCAGTTACAATGGTTAAATATAGGGAGGGCTGCCATCCAGCCAGGTTTTGCGAGCATCCGCAGTGATCGCCGAGGATTTCCAAAAGTTATTTATACATTTAGCCGCATGGAGCTAATTCCGACAATGCAAAATACAGTAAAGATATGAATGCTTGATAAACGTAATCATTTAATTCTAATTTTCCTAGTCGGTGGCAGCCATACCTACAGAGGAACTTGTGTTTGGGTAAAGATGTGGTTTGTGACTGATGATGAGCTAGTCGATGTTTATAAGTGCAATATTTAGATGTAATGAGCACCAAAGGAAGCAATCATTGTGATATTGAATGTGAAGGAATAAATATTTTGTTTTTAGAAAAAAGAGAAATTATTGTAGTTTGTGACAATAGTATCTACTGATCATAGTTTCTATTTATTAGCAATATATTAATATTTAATAAGATAAGCTGTTGATTACCGTTATTAACTATTTTGGCTAATTCCAGAGCCTTGCTAGTAAACGAAATGATAGTTGAGGCATGTTTCCCATAATTCATTGTTTCTATGTACTGTTAATCAAACGTTAGTTTGCTACATTATTTATTACTTACATGATTTATCATAAATAATTAATTATAAAATAAAAATCGCATGTAATATTATAAACCTATTAACGAATATGTACCTGTTAATAATTGTAACAGATATTAAAACTAATTAAAGGAACACTAGGCTATTTCGTAAATAGCATATTAATAATTAAATTGTGAAATGAATATACAAGCTATTTATCAAAAATAAAGTTATTTATTTAAATATATTTTCTTTTATTAACGTAAGCGTAATTCGGGTTTCACCCTGGATTCCGCTCATTATACAACTGTTTCGAACGCAAGTACCCTTCAACATCGCTGTTCACGGTCGGTGACAACGTAAGTATGTCAGGGGCGGGTCAGTATTATTTACGGATTGATTGATTTTAACGTAGGTGGTTGGAGGCATTTTTTTTCTACCTTCAAGGGGTAGGACGAAGCGATGTCAATGTTTCACTAAGTATAGGTAAAGTAGGTACAGTTTGGCCCTGTAGCTTGGCTGAACGATCGATCCCGAAGCGCTCGACAGTTTCTGGCATGACCTTTTAAAACGAGTTAGGTACATACATACATTTAACGTACAACAAATAAGGGATCTGGGAGAGCGGAAGACTTAAATGTTAAGTCTGTCCTTCCTGGGATTTTTTTTAGTCTTGAATGAAATTGGTGTTGGGTCCTACCGATTCAGAATGTTGCGCAGCTCTGTCTAGGCGTATAACGGGTATAACGCTTATTGATATTTTCATTATTAGCGCCTGATAGAAATAAATAGCAAAGTGTAGGTACCTACCTTTTTCAATGTCTTCAAAATAGACCAACATCCCAGGGCCGTCAGATATATTTATAGATAACTAGTTCTCCTTTTTTTAAATGAACTGCTTGCAGCCCAGTGGCTGCTAGGTACCATTTTCATCGAGTCCAAGTCATCAATGTCGAAAATTCAAGAGCAATTACTGAACTCTCGAAAATTTCATAAGGTAAAAACTTGACTGTCAGAAGTAAATCTGATGATGATTTTTGTAGTATCATCATCAGATTTACTTCTGACAGTCAAGTTTAGAGCTAACCTGATGATGAATATGAGACCTGAGGGAACACCTCAACGGTTTGTTCCAACTACCTTGTGTTTGGGCTTGTGTACTGAGAACTTTACACAAGGAAGTTTTAAAATAGTTTTTTTTTGTTGGGAAAAACAGTTCGTATAAGAGAGGCTTCTCCTGCAGAGAAGAACTGAGCAGTAATCACCACTAATGCTGAAGGCGAATTAGCGATTTCGTGCTTGTAGTCTAGATTTCCTCCACATGATTTCCTACTCTACACCATTATTATGTCATTGGTTTCTAAGAAAGACTTAGGAATAGTTAGAAAGTTGATAAAACTTAGAATAGTATATGGTATTTGCCCAACCTGGAATTGAACCTACTGCACATTCATAATGTGTTTTAGAGGCAGTTGCATTACCTGGTACATACATTTGAGCCACCATTTTTTTTACATATGTGAAAAAGTAGGTAATATTTAGAAGGAAGAATGTTGAAACAAAACAACTTACTTTAGTTTGTTATTTTTAACAAACAAGTACCTACTGAGTCACTAGCTCATTTTCTGTACTGACAAGAGTGAGATGCGTCAGTAGTCGGGGGAGGGCCAACACACTTGTTCTTGTTATGGCACATTTATACAGAATATTTCTATTTATTTTACTGCAGGTACAGAATGAATCTTGAATGATAGAATGAAATTAATATTATGTTTGAATTTAGACGAACGAAAGAGTAGTGTGTTCTTGTTCATAGATATTATGATCTTCAATAACATTGTGTAACAAAAATTATAGTCACTAAAAATTATTGCACAACTCTTCAATTTTAAGTCTAATACAATCTTTTTTTTTATTGATCGTCCAGAAAGCGCTGCTACTTTTGTTACAGAGGTTATAATTGCTAACTACATAGAAAGAAAACCAGTGTATTGACATAATTTTATTATATGCTACAATCTAAGCTACTAGTTTACAATTTTACAAATATGGGCGGTTCATTTCAGTATTCTTAGCTCTCTTGTCTCTGGCTCTGGGGAACCATCTGTGTTCAGTAGTTAGTGTTAGAGAAGCCAATTGTTTTCTTGCTACCTCGGGCTTCATATCTTTGAATACTCTGTAAACTTCTTCTTTATCACTCATTCTTAAAACTCCTGTATCAGAAATAGTTTCTTCAGGAAGAGGTCTTGAGTATTCGTAAGGGAATTCTTGGTCTTTGTGAAGCGCGACTATTGTTGTGCCATCGTCTGTCATTACAATTTTATTGTAAGATCTTGTGACTATTTCTCTTGGCTTAAATACTATAGCTCGAATTAAATGAGCCATTTTTATAGATACTTCTTCCAAAATTATGAATTCAACAACACAACTTAACCTAAAATCTATTGATACTTTACCACTTGACAATTGACAATTTCACAAACTGACATTTTTTTAACGATTTCCAAGATGATCTTTGTGACACAGACTTAATTTATAATAGTATGCAATTAGAAAGATAAACAAGTTTAATCTTATAAAATAAACAACCCGAAATATTTCATAAAAATCAACATCACCATTTTTAAATCGAGTTAGTTTTGCGAATCCTCGGTCCCTGGTCGCTGCTCCTGTTTGCACCTCTACTAGGTCTCTACCCTCCATTAACACCTAAATGACATTTACATTGACAGATTCTAACTTGATATTGACAGTTGGGCGAATTTGCGTTTTCCTGAAAAATAATGATTTTCTTGTATTTTTAAAGAAACAATAGTGTGTTTTAGCTTGCCAAATACAATGGATTTCCCGGCTACGCCTTCTAATGCTTCGGACAGTAACGAGTACCCTAATACTACTCGCTCCCCCTTTCACAACACGCCAGACGACAATAAAAGGCGCAGGTAAATCATTTATATTTAACCCCGAACAATAGCATAAATAAATAGTCCGAACGATAATTAATCGTATACCGTTGATGGTTTTGGTTTTCAGCTCATCGAGGTCTATAAAAAGAAGGAGATTTGACGATGAATTGGTGGAATATAGTGGTTTGCCCGGTTCTTCACTGGGGAAGGGCGACAAGAGGATGCGCACACAGTCGTACACGAGCCAAGTATCAGAGATTCCTGTAACTAACGCTCCTACGCCTCCCGCGAACCCGCCGTCAGAGCGCCGCCGGGCTTCTAGCAAGATCTCTACTGGAGGGAGTGTCGGACGCAAGATCCGCCGTAAAGGACAACTGAGTCACCTCTCCACAAAAGACTTGGGCCGATGGAAGCCTACAGACGATCTAGCGTTGATATTAGGTGTGCAACAGGTAAACTATCCACTTTATCAAACCATGCTCTATACTTATATTTACTTTAACTATTAGTTTAGCAGACAATTTATGTTTATTTTTGCATTGTAATTTTAGATATTGTGTTAATAGTATAGATGGCTATTACTGTTAATTCGCTCAATCTTAAAAGTATATTCTCTTAATTAGAAAGTGTAGACGGCACTACAACAAATGTACAATACTCTTTCAGACGAATGACTTGCGCATCGTTCATCGCGGTGTGAAGTTTTCATGTCGCTTCACAGTCAGTGAATTACAGTCTCGCTGGTACGCCCTGCTGTACAATGCTGAGATATCACGTGTGGCTATAGCAGCTATGCGTAACTTGCATCCGGACTTGGTGGCTATGGTTCAGCAACAAGCTTTATACTCAAATGCTGAAGAAGAGTTACTTGCTACCATACCAAGTGTTCCGGTAGGTCCATTTTACAAAGAATTCTATACATAATTCAAGTACTTATCATTTAAAAACAATATCTTTAGTATATAAAGCATCACTGTCACTAAACTTACTAAGTCTGTACTCTTGGATCCTGTTGCACTAATGAATGATTGAAACTGTGAAAAGTACAGCTGGCTATCATCAGTGTTACGTACAGTTCTTAGCAGCAATAAGGTCCAACCTATAGGTATCTAGTATGAGACTTAAGCATGACTGGAGTGATGTAATATAAAAGTACCATCAATCAAATAAATCCACATGATGTGTAAATATCACTCAATCTCTCAATATCAAAATTTTAAAAAGGTTTTTATTGTTTGATTACAGTCAGCCCTCCCACCGATAGAAAAGTTCCAGGAGCTATTAGACCAGAACCCCCATGTGTTCTATCCATCACGGACTGCAAAGACATTGCTGGCTCATTGGCAGCTACTGAAACAGTATCATCTCTTGCCAAGCCAGGCTGTACAGCCATTGCCTAAAAGTAAGTACTATAAATTGTAATCTATACTTAATATTATTAAGTATAGTTGATATGAGATGAGATTAGATTAAACTCTTCAGAGTTTGTTTGATTGAACGCGCTAATCTCAGGTACTACTGGTCCAATTTGAAAAAAATTTTCAGTGTTAGATAGCCCATTTATCAATGAAGGTTATGGGCTACTTTTTATCCGGTGCGCCGAGTAGTTCCCACGGGACGCTGGTGAAACCGCTGGCGGAATTTAGTATAATATACATACAGATTTACTGTAATGTGAATATGTCATCAAACTTTGAATGATATGCCACTCATTGCCAGATTTATTTTAAAATTTGCTTCTAACAGTGTCACTGGTGTTATGGAAGAACTGCTTCCTGTACCTGAACTGAGTACCTATAGCCTATAATATCCGCAAAAATGTTGCTTTCTATTGGTGAAAGAATTGTCAAAATCTTTTCAGTGGATTCAGAGATTGGCTCCTACAAATCAAAATCTCCCAAACCTTATATCTTTAAAATATTAACATAGATATTTGTTTTAGTCATTCTTTCTGTACATTTAACCTTAGGCAACCAGTCTAACTACTCTTAATATTTTGTGTTTCAGATCCAACTGACCCAATAATGACGTTTTCTGATGCTGAAGACACCATGAATGACAATGAGTTGCCAGATTATAAAGAAGATGGAATGGATATTGAAATGCAAATGGCAGACAGGTAAAATTTACTTAAATTCAAAACTTTTAAGCATGTAATCACATGTAATTTGCTCTTAAGGACTTGAATATATGAGTTTTATTCAGCTTACTTGTAAACAAGAGAAGAAACTTTTTTATACCGTAATTCTGTTAATAACCGCAGCCATTTCAAGAAATAATTAACATTCATAACAGCAACATAACTATATTCTTTCTATATTTTCAGAGTGGACAAAAAAGACATCCGGCTTCTGGAAACTTCGCTGACACGTTGGCAGGTGTTGGTGCAGTCTCTCGCTGGCACTACTACAGAGCTGGATAAGAACACGTTGGCGGTGCTGCGAGGGAGACTCGTGCGATTCCTCATGAGGTCCAGGGAGGTGTGTATTGTAGCTTACTAGTTTTCTATTCTTTAGTTTATTTATATATAGAATAAGACACCCGGTACACTTAGATAGCTCCAGCAAATAAAAATATGGCTTCCGAAACATCTATGACACAAGATAGGAAAAGATTTAGTCTCTGAAGCAGATCGTGTCTTTATAGTGAAGTTCGACGCAGTTGCCGACTTAGATAAGAGGATCTATATAAGGAGCACGCAAAGAGACAGAAATAAAGAATTTCTTTTGGAGACTGATAAGCAAAGAGTATAAATGTATCATCGAAAACCAGGAAAGTAATTAGCTCACATAAATCAGTCAATCACTTAGTTAGAGTTCATACTTGGAAACGGTATTAGGACTGGAGGGAGCCTGGTGAAGAGACAGAGAGTGGATACTAGATGAACATACATATTACCAGTAGATATAGAACAATCTTAAAGAGAAAATAAACTTGAGAAGATTTAATTTGCTCTGAATTTCGAAATATGGGTCCTTATGGAATAATACTCATTACTGACATCTGTAACTGGGTGTGGAGAACTGGACATGTGTGAATCGGTATTCATTTCATTACACACTAAAGAGTATGATATCAATGTTTGCAACTACGACAGAGGTCGTTTTAGGACACGTTAGTAGGTACAGTGTAGCNAAAAAGAAGGAGATTTGACGATGAATTGGTGGAATATAGTGGTTTGCCCGGTTCTTCACTGGGGAAGGGCGACAAGAGGATGCGCACACAGTCGTACACGAGCCAAGTATCAGAGATTCCTGTAACTAACGCTCCTACGCCTCCCGCGAACCCGCCGTCAGAGCGCCGCCGGGCTTCTAGCAAGATCTCTACTGGAGGGAGTGTCGGACGCAAGATCCGCCGTAAAGGACAACTGAGTCACCTCTCCACAAAAGACTTGGGCCGATGGAAGCCTACAGACGATCTAGCGTTGATATTAGGTGTGCAACAGGTAAACTATCCACTTTATCAAACCATGCTCTATACTTATATTTACTTTAACTATTAGTTTAGCAGACAATTTATGTTTATTTTTGCATTGTAATTTTAGATATTGTGTTAATAGTATAGATGGCTATTACTGTTAATTCGCTCAATCTTAAAAGTATATTCTCTTAATTAGAAAGTGTAGACGGCACTACAACAAATGTACAATACTCTTTCAGACGAATGACTTGCGCATCGTTCATCGCGGTGTGAAGTTTTCATGTCGCTTCACAGTCAGTGAATTACAGTCTCGCTGGTACGCCCTGCTGTACAATGCTGAGATATCACGTGTGGCTATAGCAGCTATGCGTAACTTGCATCCGGACTTGGTGGCTATGGTTCAGCAACAAGCTTTATACTCAAATGCTGAAGAAGAGTTACTTGCTACCATACCAAGTGTTCCGGTAGGTCCATTTTACAAAGAATTCTATACATAATTCAAGTACTTATCATTTAAAAACAATATCTTTAGTATATAAAGCATCACTGTCACTAAACTTACTAAGTCTGTACTCTTGGATCCTGTTGCACTAATGAATGATTGAAACTGTGAAAAGTACAGCTGGCTATCATCAGTGTTACGTACAGTTCTTAGCAGCAATAAGGTCCAACCTATAGGTATCTAGTATGAGACTTAAGCATGACTGGAGTGATGTAATATAAAAGTACCATCAATCAAATAAATCCACATGATGTGTAAATATCACTCAATCTCTCAATATCAAAATTTTAAAAAGGTTTTTATTGTTTGATTACAGTCAGCCCTCCCACCGATAGAAAAGTTCCAGGAGCTATTAGACCAGAACCCCCATGTGTTCTATCCATCACGGACTGCAAAGACATTGCTGGCTCATTGGCAGCTACTGAAACAGTATCATCTCTTGCCAAGCCAGGCTGTACAGCCATTGCCTAAAAGTAAGTACTATAAATTGTAATCTATACTTAATATTATTAAGTATAGTTGATATGAGATGAGATTAGATTAAACTCTTCAGAGTTTGTTTGATTGAACGCGCTAATCTCAGGTACTACTGGTCCAATTTGAAAAAAATTTTCAGTGTTAGATAGCCCATTTATCAATGAAGGTTATGGGCTACTTTTTATCCGGTGCGCCGAGTAGTTCCCACGGGACGCTGGTGAAACCGCTGGCGGAATTTAGTATAATATACATACAGATTTACTGTAATGTGAATATGTCATCAAACTTTGAATGATATGCCACTCATTGCCAGATTTATTTTAAAATTTGCTTCTAACAGTGTCACTGGTGTTATGGAAGAACTGCTTCCTGTACCTGAACTGAGTACCTATAGCCTATAATATCCGCAAAAATGTTGCTTTCTATTGGTGAAAGAATTGTCAAAATCTTTTCAGTGGATTCAGAGATTGGCTCCTACAAATCAAAATCTCCCAAACCTTATATCTTTAAAATATTAACATAGATATTTGTTTTAGTCATTCTTTCTGTACATTTAACCTTAGGCAACCAGTCTAACTACTCTTAATATTTTGTGTTTCAGATCCAACTGACCCAATAATGACGTTTTCTGATGCTGAAGACACCATGAATGACAATGAGTTGCCAGATTATAAAGAAGATGGAATGGATATTGAAATGCAAATGGCAGACAGGTAAAATTTACTTAAATTCAAAACTTTTAAGCATGTAATCACATGTAATTTGCTCTTAAGGACTTGAATATATGAGTTTTATTCAGCTTACTTGTAAACAAGAGAAGAAACTTTTTTATACCGTAATTCTGTTAATAACCGCAGCCATTTCAAGAAATAATTAACATTCATAACAGCAACATAACTATATTCTTTCTATATTTTCAGAGTGGACAAAAAAGACATCCGGCTTCTGGAAACTTCGCTGACACGTTGGCAGGTGTTGGTGCAGTCTCTCGCTGGCACTACTACAGAGCTGGATAAGAACACGTTGGCGGTGCTGCGAGGGAGACTCGTGCGATTCCTCATGAGGTCCAGGGAGGTGTGTATTGTAGCTTACTAGTTTTCTATTCTTTAGTTTATTTATATATAGAATAAGACACCCGGTACACTTAGATAGCTCCAGCAAATAAAAATATGGCTTCCGAAACATCTATGACACAAGATAGGAAAAGATTTAGTCTCTGAAGCAGATCGTGTCTTTATAGTGAAGTTCGACGCAGTTGCCGACTTAGATAAGAGGATCTATATAAGGAGCACGCAAAGAGACAGAAATAAAGAATTTCTTTTGGAGACTGATAAGCAAAGAGTATAAATGTATCATCGAAAACCAGGAAAGTAATTAGCTCACATAAATCAGTCAATCACTTAGTTAGAGTTCATACTTGGAAACGGTATTAGGACTGGAGGGAGCCTGGTGAAGAGACAGAGAGTGGATACTAGATGAACATACATATTACCAGTAGATATAGAACAATCTTAAAGAGAAAATAAACTTGAGAAGATTTAATTTGCTCTGAATTTCGAAATATGGGTCCTTATGGAATAATACTCATTACTGACATCTGTAACTGGGTGTGGAGAACTGGACATGTGTGAATCGGTATTCATTTCATTACACACTAAAGAGTATGATATCAATGTTTGCAACTACGACAGAGGTCGTTTTAGGACACGTTAGTAGGTACAGTGTAGCGTTAGGGTTGGCCTACATCTGGCAGCACGGAATCGCCTTTTTCCGTCGCCCTTTCTCTTTCTGTCGCTTAGAACTGCCATTTGCTAGACCGAGACAGAAGCATAATGCGATAGCACGCGGTGGAATCCTCGAGGCGATCGGCATTATGCTTTCTGTCTCGGTCTAGCAATTTTTCTAGCGTTTTCTGGGTTCTGTAGCAGAGGATCATCATTATCATTTTAGCATATTGCCGCCCACTGATGAAGAAAAGCCCTTTTTCCGTCCCCCAACATAGTGTCTACATATAACTGGGTTTACACTTCTTCGAGAACAAGAGCTGCTTCATTTGGCAGATATGAAAAAAAAAAACATCTCTAAGGCTATCTGCCTGTCCTAAAATAATAGCATTTAAATTAACGTATAGTAGTTTATATTGTCGGTAGGTAATAAAGTAAACATTAATTTCAGTCTCATTTTAATCGTTTAAAGTAGTGGGTAGAGTAGGTCATAATAAAACATCAACCATTATTGTCCAATATCTATTTAGCTATTTATTTAAGAAATACAAATGTGTCAAAATGACAGTGACAAATGAAAATAAAAACTTGTCTCTCATTACGTCATTTATTTTATATCATAATAATATTATTGCATTAAAATTCCAAGGCAACATAAGTACCTACGGTACCTACTTACTTCTGATTAATTGTTTATTATTGTCTGGTAATAAGGTCCATATTTGTACCAATATAGAATTACCTACAACAAAACTAATTTAGCAGAAATGTATCAGACGGAACATTTAAATAATTTCTTTAAGGAAAAGTTAAATATAATTTACTTGTACTTAATTTAGGATTTAACATAAAGCAGTTTAGACTACTTTACCTACCGTTATTTGTATTCATATAATAAATCCTTCAATCAAAAAATATTTTATGTAGTAACGATATGGCCCAAGCTATTAGACCTTTAATTTACCTGCAATGACATTAATAGAACGTGAGAACTATTAAAAAAGTAACTTTTAATTAAATTCGTGTTAGATAATAATATATTTGATTGTTTATTTATCAACTAAAACACTAAAGAAGAAGAGCAACATGTCAAAAAGGAGGTAATCAACAGCACTTTGAATCATAGTTTTGAACTTGAAAAGGTTCGATATCGACGATTATGTTACCTCCTTGCCTGAGCCGCCATCTTGAAATTAGCGACTCTTGCGTATGTACGTTATCGTTCATTGCTTCGTCAACAGCTCACGGCAGCGTCGTCATAGGTAGCTCCCAAAACACCCAACAAATAATTTCACATTACGAAGCTAAAAAAGTACCTACTAATAATACATTTCATTTCACAACATTATTTTGATGCTAAAAACACCCTTTGTTTACAATGTCATCAGAATAGAAAACGAAAGTAATTAGTAGTATACATCATAATTACTTATTCCATGGCGCATTTCCCCCTACGCTGTCAATATCAGGTGCAAACATAACATACCGATGCAGTATTTATGTAGACCCTGACAACGATTTCAAGGACGCTTCCCACCCCTAATGACACGGTCACCCGCTCAACATAAAAAATATCTATTCATTTCACTATCTAGTTCACATATCGTCACAAAGTATTGATTGCCCTCGTTTCAATAACTCAATGTTACCCATTTTAAATTACGCCATTTCAGCTTTTATCTCAAGGAGTTAGTACGAGATTATGCAATCTTGCACTTTATCTTTATTACATCTAGATTCCGTATTCACTCGTCGTTATTTGCTTTTTTTTATTTTGAAGCAATGCAAATTTTATTAATTCCACGCAAATTAAGTTACATATATGCGTCATGTTTAAACATTAAGGTTGATTTTCTGACAAACAATACAAACGAGGCACAATAAAGATTTTCTTTTTATTCGATTTAAATTCTTACACAGAAATTACACACTATTTCAGTTGGAAATACGAAACGACGAAAATAACGTGCAAATAAATTAATTTGGTCTTTTAAAGTTTATTGTATTCCCGGTTGTGCAGTTAACTATCCACTTGTGAGACGGTAATAAGTATCTACAGACAGAACAAAAATCTTACTGTGGCTCATGTTTTGAGAAATGGTCGGTGCTGACGACGGTGTTTACATAACATTCTTTTATAACAAGGCGATTGTTTGGGCAGTAGCAGTGAATTGGATATTCATAACAACAAGTATCAATAGAGAATGGAATGGTAAACTTGTGGAACTTGGTCAATGTCCGGTGAATCCACTGAGCGAAGTTTCTGATACCTGACCATCTCGCCGTACATAATATTTCTTTTTTAAACATTTTGCTACGTAATTATTTTTCGAATACCTACATGTACATAGGTAGTGTGGCTGTGGAGAACATGACGTGTAAGCGTGTTTTTTTTACTTTTGAGTTCTTTTTTCATGAGTTTCCTTTTATTTATTTTTTGGTTTGACGATTGTAGCTATAGTTTTATCCAAGTAGTACACAAACAGCTGCAGCGCTTTGTACGCGTTATGTACATTAAGTTTTACATTTTCATTTTTAGTATTTGTCTTTCGATGTGAAGTTAGGTTAGATTGAGTAGAAGTTACATGAGGGGAAAATAAGCTGTTTTCTTGAGTCTCTCTGAAAGAACTGCGAACTAACAGGATAAATCAGAGGTCAGCTAGTCTTCTTCATCAAAAATAGTAGACCCTAAGAGGGATCTACTCTTTCTTGAAGAAGAAATTATTATCGTCAATAACCCGTCAAAGCGCGATGCTCGTCTGTTCGAATCTCGATAGTCGCTCTAAGATGCATTACTTATCCACTATAGAAGAAGACAGAGAGGGGTAAGGTAGAGGGGGCACTCTTTTTTCTTAGTGAAAGTCTTTCGCCACTAGTGAAGGTCCCACGCTGCGGTGCTTCAGAATTTAGTCTTCTTCATTCTCGTGTTATTAGGTGAGCCTGAAACTCCATGCCATAGGTACCTTTCAGGTGTTGTAGGTACCTGTCAGAGAAAAAATAAAGGCCAGTAATACGCGGAAATTTTTTGTAGTAATTTATGACCAGAACTCATTTCTTTGTTAAATAAGGTAAACGACTCATTACATTATTGAATAAAAAAAAATGTTACCCGACTATTAAATGCTTTCATTAAGAAAGACCATCAAACTGATAATGTCTTTTAAAAAAACTGAAACTCTATTTGGCAATTATATTACAATCACATAACTATTTGATGGTATTTCAAATAACTAGATATTATTAAAATAATTGATCATGGAATGGTCAACAAGGTTCGTATATTTAGTCACGTGGTCTGATAGTTTTTTGTGCGTAGGATGTATTATACGGCAAGGTATACCACATTAGAAATTATGGCCTTTATTTTTGCTTTTATATTAACCATTTAAAGTTATAATGGTTGTACAGACAACGGCAGGTCAACGTATACCAATCTGTCAAATTTGACCAATTGAACATCTACCTTCCACTATCGTGATAAGGTTGAAAATCTATCGTAGAAATTTGACAGATTATGGTAACTTGATGTGCTGTCGTCACACCTGTCGTGTACATACCTGGATGGTTTAGAGCCAATATGGCTTCGTCAGTGATTTTGCACTTTTTCAATTGCTCTTAGATGCCATTGACAGTCGACAGAGAGGCATATCCTGGGGACTGAACCTATCGAGGCCTTCTGTAATATTATTTTTTCCCCTTTTGTGCTGTTTGCCACATATCCTTTCTACACAAGTTGTACTTAGAATAAACTCAGGGGTTGCTACGCGGTAACCGTACTTCCTTACACAACGTACCTTATACGTACTTCAACTAGGTCAACGAGGTCAAAGATACATACTGTAAATTAATTATTTATTCTATTGGAAGTTTGGTTTGAAGAATATGAAATTTATATTCCATTTGTGCCCATTTGTTGCGTGCTTTGCCTTGAATCTGATTTCTAAATGCCGTTTTAGCTTGATCCGCAATGATGCTGCTTACATAATTGCGTTGGTACGTGTAACCCTAAACGATTAATTTCAGCAAAGTGAGGAACTCGAATACCTCATCCTTACTATGTAGGAGACTGTATTACTGGAAAGGCACAACCTCATCAAGTTATCTATTGTTGGTCTATTGCTGGTCTCTCGGTTTATGGCCGACCATCGCAGGCCTAAACTCCCTAGGCTTAACGTATTCAATTTCGACGAATTCCAAACCACATGATGGGGGGAAATGTGAATGATGCAGAAAATCCGATAGCTTCTGTTTGTTATTCGATTCTGTTAGATCTACAAAATCGAAATTCAGACACATTTTCCCAAGTAGAAAAGGCTAGTGCACGAGACGTAGCTGTATTAGAGATTGCAACCCGGTATGTCTCTCAACCCGGCCGGGCCCGGTTGCATTCGTCGCCAACCCGGCCGGGTCCGCCGGGCCCGGCCGGGTTGTGTTAGCCATGAAACCTTTAAAGATTTTAATGATTTTTTTAAACATTTTAATGGGAAAAGACAATGATTCAGGGTTAATATTTATTTCAAAGTGGCTTAGGAACAATTATCACACTAACCAGTCTCACTCAAGTCTCAAAATCACACTTAATACAACATTGATTACTTTTACTTATGGACGGATATGCAGCATTAGCAATTACTTATTTTTATAAGTTTAAACAAGCAGGAATTTCTCTTTACTCTTTATAGTGTCTATTTGAAAACATAGTATTAAAATAAGAAACTAATAACGCAGCTTAAAGTGCCATTATAACCTACGTTTAATTAGATAGATAGGGCTATGGTTTACTTACCGGGTCCGGCGACCGGGCCCGGTAAGAAAAGCCGGGCCCGGTGGGTACCTAAAAGGGCACCGGGCCCGGGCGGGCCCGGCCCGGCCGGGCCCGGTTTGCAATCTCTAAGCTGTATATGATGAGAATTGACACGAATGAAACCGTGGGGAAAAGCAAGCACACAGAATAAAGTTTCATTCAGTAATTCTGATCTTTGATAAGGGTAAGGAATCATTTAGGTACACCAGATAAGATCTTATTTATCTAAATCCGCTTGCCAGTGCGATACAGTGTTAATGTCGGCGGCATGCGGCAGTTTTAAAATCTTTGCCGGAACCGTTACTCAAGTTAGGCCGAAACCAGGATACCAATAATAACCGTCCTTCAACAACGCCGCTCCCAGGTTTGAATTCATTTACAGTCTTGTCAGTGGCAAAACAAAAAACTTACTTCTGCATTACAAAGTGTTTACCTTTATCGAAAGTAAATAGTTACTAAAGAAATGGTCAATTAAATATTGATTCATATTGAAAGTTTCGAATATGGAATTATTTCTGGAAATTTGTACAGTCAAGTAGGTTGTAGGTTGTAGGTCGTCATTAAAAGTTGTATTTATAATTTACTGAACAAAGGACGTGAAGTCAACGCTATCGGTAACAGTCAAAAAGGTCATTATTGCGATAGTATACAGAAATTACACGTCAAATAAACGTTGTTATCTGATTTTAAAATGCACGATTGTTTTGCTGATAGTATCAGGCATCAGGTCACTTTTACATACATAGGCAAACACACGGCTATGTAGGTGCGACGCAGCGCTATGTTATATTATAATAAAGCATTTCTGTGTTCATAAAAATGAGTAAGGAACATAATATTTATGATAAATGTCGTTGTTAAATTTATGGTCGATCATTATCAATTGTGAGTTTTGCCGATGGCAATACTTTTGTCAATGTCAAATCTCTTTTTCGTTTTTCTTTACGCTGTGTATTAAAAATAAGTATTTGCAATATAATTGAGGAGGAAATGGCACTCGGTAAATTGTAAATTACAAGGCAGAGTAATAATTTGTAATAATTATTAAATATATTTTTTGTGTATAAATCTTCCTCCTTTAGTAGGTATAATGTCGAAAATTAAACGTTGTTTTCCAGACTTTTTTTTCCTGTTATTTAGGAAGTTAATACTGTTATTTAACGTAAAAATATTACCTGCAACTTGAAGAAATCTATACGTTTTAAATTTATAAATATTTAGTAATAATCACTCTTTATTTAATATGAAGTTAATGAGTTTTTCAAAACATTACAGAATAAGACATATGTATATGTCAGTAAGCTAATTATGAAACATTTGTTATCTACAAGGATATTAATTATTACAAATCTTAAGCAAATGTGGACGTAATATTAATTAAACACGGAATATCACTATGCTGTTGATTCAAGGCTACACAAATATTTGTTAGATATAAACCTACATGGTGCATCTGGAGGGCAGGGTATTTAGTGTTACCAGAACTATATTAGTGTTGTTTTATTAATATAATAATATCTTTAAAGGCTCACTTCTGTTTTATTCAAAACTAGCTTCCGCCAGCGGTTTCACCCGCTTTCCCGTGGGAACTACTGCGCGCACCCGGATAAAAAGTAGCCTATAGCCTTCCTCGATAAATGAGCTTATCTAACACTGAAAGAATTTTTCAAATCGGCCCAGTAGTTCCTGAGATTAGCGCGTTCAAACAAACATACAAACAAACTCTTCAGCTTTATAATATTAGTATAGATACCTGAACCATGACCAAGTGGAACTTGGAACTGTTTTTTCTTCGGAACAGTAAATCTCGTATGTTAGCCCATTTTGTTGTCACCGCATAACGGGTGTTTCATTTAGTGCCATTTTAAGTATACACGACAGCGTTGCCGTGAAAATCTTGCTGACGATGATAAAAGCACTAATCGTTTCTGTAAATAGTAAAAAGCAGTTACTTACTCCGATTTTGGTGTCACAAATTACAGTCACTAAATTTATTCAAGTCGCAAACTAACAGGTTCAATTCATAGATTTTTAAACCAAGCTTTTCATTCCTTTCGGACCGCGCATTGAATATGGAAACAAAAATAAGAACTGAAAATAGGTAGGTAGTCGTCATATTCTTTGTTGAAAACTGGAGGGTAGTATAAAATTAGTCTTGAGGTCAATGTTGGGCCAAATGTCACTTGGTCTCGCGCAGTCGAAAAGTAATTTAAAGTGGCAGAATCGTTGACATCGGCATCGACGATAGATTGCCATAAACAAAAAATAGAAGTAATTTAAATTGTATACACCATTTATTATATTGTTTAACTTGTGTTGTCTATTATTTTACACTAGCTTCTGCCAGTGGTTCCACCCGCGTCCCGTGGGAACTACTCGGCGCACCCGAAAAAAAAAGCCTATATGCTTCCTCAATAAATAGGCTATCTTACACTGAAAGAATTTTTCAAATCGGACCAGTAGTTCTTGAGACTAGCGCGTTCAAACAAACAAACAAACTCTTCAGCTTTATAATATTAGTATAGATTTAATATTTTGTTTAACTTCTGCTGTCTATTATTTTACATTTTAAAAATGACAGTCGTTGTCTGTACAGCAATAAAACACTTGTATTTTACGGTGGAGGGAATAATTCATTCCTCAGCGAAGAATTCTACATATCTTACTGTGGAAACAAACGTGTTTATCGTGAGCGACTGTTTACATATTTTTCAATGTGTATATTTATTTGATAAGTACGCGTTAATTACCTAAGTGTATTGATAACGTCCCGCTAAAATGTTAAATTTTAAGTAATTATGCGCAGTGCAACGGTTTTGTTGCTATTTTTAATTAAACCAGTCGATTCACAATCTTATTTGGAACTGTCACCGGAAAATAACAAGATCCGTATATTTATAAATTTCCTAGGAAATTTATAAACTTCCGTAGGATTCTAAACGGGAGATAAATTGTATTATTTTACGTCCTTATTTTTGTAAATTTATCAATTTCCGACGTCCCACGGTAAATTTATAAACTAACGGATATCTATTCGTAAGATTCTAAATGGTTTGACCAATCACAGAAGCTCTTTTAAATATACGCATCTTTGAAATACGTAAAATAACACACTGCTCTCTGATTGGTCAAAGTTCATAGCGGCACTGCTTGTGTCCATAGACTTCAATGGCGGCCGCGAGGAAGGAGAAGTGACACGAGACAGTCAACCAATCAGATCATGCGTAGTGCTTACTTATTATTTTACGAGTGACTTCAGTAAGTTTATCAATTTACGAAAATGTGAACGTAAAATAATAAAATTTATCTCCAGTTTAGAATCTTACGAAAGTTTATCAATTTACTAGGAAATTTATAAACTTACGGATCTTGTTATTTTCCGGTGACAGAACCAAGTGGTAATTTTCCTGTTAACTGTAACTTGACTAAGGTGTAAGATACTTATATCGTTATAGAAATGTAAATATAAATTTTAGCTGAACAGCTGTCAGTACATCTGTATAAACAGAAAAACAATGTGTTATTTTGGTACTTTGATTAGTCATTCATTAAACACTGAAGAGATATTCGGCTAATATTTTTATGAATTCATGATTAATTATTATTAAAGTTTATTTCAGAAAATACATGGTTATTTTACCTATCGTTGTGCATGAAATGCTTACCTACTCATACATGTCATGTATGCAGATTTGCAGAATTAAATTTTATTACTATGCAGCTGGCAATTTAAGTTTTTTCACTGCACATGACCTGAAGATTGGTAGGTTGACTATATTTTTTTTTCTTCAAGACAATGTTTGTAAGACAATCTTAGATATACATAGATATACATAGATATAATCATAATCGATCGACAGCTAATTGTATTTCCCGATAAAGATAAAATAAGCAAGTAAGTAGTCTTTATTGTGTAACATCGAATACCTGAGTAGCCATATACTTACATGATATCTTCAACGCTATGTCCTTGTACATTTATTTGTAGATACGTAAAGTTATATGATAAGCGAATTAATTTCAGGAAGGTACTTTGATAGTAATTTATATTAAACGCATTTGATAGTTTTCCCATGGGAAGTTTTAGTCTTTCTAGGGATGTGGTGGCTTAAGAATGACTGATAGGTACAGAAGAATACGCTTTTACAGCAGTTTCACCCGCAACGGGTGGGTACTATACCGCGTACTCGGCAAAAAAAATGGCTTTTGCCATGGAGGGCCATAGTAAATGGCTTTCTGACGCTGAAAGATTTTTTCCAATCGATCCAATAGTTTCTGAGATTGCCGCTTTCAAAGAAACTCTTTGCGTTTATGATATTTACAGGAAAGTACGTTCTGTTTTGAATTCATCTCAATTTCTCAAGGTTCTTGGGATTTGAATAAAGAACTAACCAACAACCCTAAATATGTTTACGATTCCCTCAGGAACTGAAGATTATCTTAGTAAAATACGTTAAAAAAAGTAACAGTCACAGTATTAATTTCAAACGTAGGTGCGCAGAAAGTGCAACCGTTGTTTTGCTCGTATTCTCTTTATCGCTGTGCCAACAATGGCTACACTTCGACTGAATGCAAGCGAATGGAAATTTGAGTGTCGAACGCTGTTGAATTACTAAACTTAGGCATTCGTGCTTCATTGCTTGCGAGTTTTTTAATGTTGTGAGAATAAACTTTATTTAGGTGTTTTAGTTTTTAATAATTACTTGAATATATTGTAACATTTTTAATAAGTATATAAACTATCTGTGTGCCTAGCAAAAATTAATAAAACCCCCAACTGTAATATTTAAAATTAAACTAACATCCTAGACCTTATACTTATGATTTGTCGTATTGTGTTTAAATAACACGCAAATATTAGTCTGATCTATACCTACCCCCTTCAAATCTAGAAACGTCTTCAAAATAATCTTACTGAATACCGAATAATTGTTTAAAAAACAAATTAACATTGCCGTGTTTAGAGTTCGTAAACTTCATTCATAAAATATAAATATTGGTTTGGTTCGTATATTTACAATATTAATGAAAATTACTGTCGGTGTCTATCCGCGACATGCCAAAAACGAAAAAAAAAAAGAATCGAATGATTTCACAAAATAAATAAGTTGTAGTTTGGACTCCCTGAAATCTTCTGATCCATAAGTAATCTGACTTGCCTTCGATTATATTCACGAATTTAATTTAGGTTGCAAACTTGCTGGCACTGTATTGTTGGTGCCGAAACTCCGTATGATGCCGAAACCGCATTTTAAATTATAATGAAGGGTTTGCGTTCTGTGTGACAGCGACCGTGACAATTCTTTAGTGAATTACAAAAAACCGTTTAGTGTAAATTATGGATGCAAGGCGGATGCGGGCGTGGACTACCATCTACATATGGTGCCACTCGGCAGGCAGTACAGCATAGTTCTACCACAGCACCTTACAAAGCCACAATCAGTACCAGCATTATTAACTTTAGACCTATGTGAAGGCATTTAGAAGGTTATAAGATCACTAATTGAAGAACTACATGAAAATCAGTTCGGTTTCGGCCGAAACCAACTTACAAGCCGAAATGTCAGTAGGTACTCGTAATATTTCAAATGATTAATGAAGTCCGTAATTACTGTACCTACATTTTGAATCATAGCAATTAGTTCTTCTACTTATAAATACTGATAATTTCGGAATAATAATATTCGGATGTACGTTATTAACCGCAAACTATTGCTACTTGAACACAGGTATTTATTTTAATAAATCTCACATGACGAGAGCTTCCTCTTTTGAATCACAAATTTTCTTGTAATCACAGTTTGAAGCTGCCATACCATGGTATGATCCTGGTTATGCGAAAGTGGTAGTGTTTTATGATTAACCCAGTAAGGAAAGAAGACGCCATCTTTATAGACACAAAATAATAAGTCACTGATCACAAAATAGTTTAATCCCTACTCTCTTCGTGGGTTTGAAAACGCACTGGATATCAAACCCATGAACTTCTTTGCCAAATTTCCGTAAAAGATGTCTTTTCTCATTGCATTCTCGCCTGCGCTTCTTCAAGGCTTTTCCGAGGGTGGATCATCCGAGAAAATGCCCTTGAATTTAAGTAAAGTTTCTTCCAGGTTATCCTTTATTCCAAGACTTTTTTACGCACATCCTCCAAGGATACCTACATGTAACACCTTGACAGCAGCCATATCACTTCTATACACAGGTTCATATATTCCCTCAAACATGGCCGTTGAAAGCTCGTTAGCAGTTTGTAAACGTTTATTGGCCAAAACAATTCTTCTGCAATTTGTCTGCATTTTGTGTTCGTGACACTGTGGTTGGACTTAACCGTAGCTCGGCTAATGAAAGTGCATATCTATGTCACTAAGCCACTGCGTCTTTTCTATCCGTGCCGTGACTGTTAGTGACATTACCTTAGCACCTCTCCCTCAAGAGGGTATTTTAGTATTTTGTCGTTAGCGTCGAATTATCTCTTACACGATCTTGTATGTGGCGACTGATGTGAAGGATCCCTAACAACTTGTCAGTGAAAGGGTTTATCAAATAAACTATAAAGTGTCCATTATAAGTGTACATCGACCCCTCAACGATATGGCTACAGTAAATAAAGTACTTACGACCAGTTTGCAAAAAGAATGGCTAAATAAAATAGCTAATGGATACAAAATAACTAATAACGACAGTAGCTAAAAGAATACAAAAGTTGCAGAAAGAGCTGTATTTTCATTGGCCACAAAACTTAGATTCACACAAGGTCACAGTAAGGAGCACAAACGAAAAATAATGGTAAATAATATAACAAACAACGAAACATATAACACTTAATGAAGTAACTGTAAACTACAGGATTTCATTACGAGTACACAATATTAAAATTAATCACACTGCCATATGCCAGCGAGTTGAAGGAAAATATTGCACACACAAACAGTAACAAACATCGCGAAGTACTTGCACACAATCAGCTTTACGAATAACTGGTTACTTGATAACCTTATCTGTTCAATTAGTATGTCAACAGCTCTATCTGGTTTGTTAATAACACAATACTAATGAACAGAATCATTAAACAGTACACTACTACAAAAGTCAAGATCGTCCACACCATTCCACGTTCAACTACCGCTGTTAATTATTACCACCAAATATGTGTAGGGGAGACCAGGGACGAACGTAACAATTTTCAATATTGTCATAATATCTCGCAAACCTTAATATTTATTAAAATACTAATTGATACCTCTTATAGATTAGTCTTTCAGCTATCTTTCAACGCTAGTTTCAATACAAATGGTATTACGGATTACGATAAAAATGACACAATATAAAAGATGGAATTTGTTACAATTATCCCTACCCCTAGGGTTAGTTGTAACAGTGCAAAGGGATGGTTGTAACGAAGTAAATAAAGACTTATATACTTCCACAATCAACGTTATATTTATTCATAATGAGACTTTAAGTTTTCACAATAATCAAAAACTAAACATACATAGATTTCTTCAAAAATAAATCGAGGAATAAAAATGAGATCGTTTTTTTGTCGATGGGAAATCATCAGAAGACCATGCCACGCACCAGATGTGGGTGAGCGTGAGGGCGTGTCATACTTTTACTGACTAAGACCCATCGTGTTCCTTCTTGAGCCCTTTGTGTACTTGGGTCGTGGGTAT
>NWSH02000517.1:12136167-12156725 GCA_002382865.2 Heliothis virescens
CCAGATGTGGCGTAGCGTGAGGGCGTGTCATACTTTTACTGATAAGGGACCCATCGTGTTTCTCTTGAGCCCTTTGGTGTACTTGGGTTCGTGGGTATTTCTTCGAAAACAATCTCGTAGCCCGGCAAGCTCTAGCCCTAGTGGCCCCGCTGGGGTTTACTGAATCTCCTTGAGGAGCGCGTGGAAACAACGCACACCGCCCGACACGGCCTATCGTCCTCCAGGAGGCGTATTAGGACGATGAGCCATCCGATAACTCACCGCCCATAGAACCAATGCCTACGGTGGCCGGAGGTCAACTCTCGAACACCCTGGTATCTTCCACGTCTATTGCAGGACTGGATGAGTGATGCAAATCGCAATCCTCCGCCACCTCCTTTCTAACATAATTGCTTCGCAGAAGGAGGCAAGGAGCATCCATCTATCACTCTCGCCCCGCACCATGACTTGAACCAGGACCGGGAGAGAGGTCGCCCCCGCCAATTGCTGCTACCGAAGATAGATAGCACGGATTAGATAGACGGGAAAAAATTTTAAAAAGGAAAAAGATAACGGCGGTGCTCCTCCCCAGGCAGGCATACCTCGACCGTGTCCTCTGGTTGTTTGTCTGGTTTTTGGCTGTCCCACTGCACAGTGGTGAATCCGGGGCGCCACATCCAGAACTTTTTTCTTCTTTTCTCTTTTTGTTTTTATTCTTAGAACACCTATGACTTTTTCGTTCTTTGGACAGCCTACAAAATGGGCCTTCTTTTAACAACTTTGGCTCTAATTTTTCTTTCTCTTGTTATAAGAATTTCCAGTTCTTCTTTTTTCTTCTTTATTGATCTATTAGACTATCTTGAAATATATAAAAATACAATCAATTTTGTTTTCAAACTGCAAGTATGTTCTAAGAGACACCATAATCGGATGAAAGTAACAACTTGTTTACTTTCATCCTACTGTATAATTTTTCCAATATGGTACAACACATGTCCAAAACTTTAAAAAAAATATTAAGAAAGATACATATTTGAAATACTTTAAATTTAAATAAGAAAGTTACTCTACTTTGCAGATACTTAAATTCTGTTCTTAAACCATTCCATATCAAAATAAACGGTATCAAAAAAAATAGTCAAATCTTACTTTGGGCGTATTTTTGCGGCACGTCACATCGCTACAGCCACAACCCCCCAAGGCTGGAACAGCGCCGTTAAGCACACCTGAAGGTAAGGGGGGATCGGAAAATTGGCACCTTTGGTGAATCTGCCATCAATGCAGCCAATATATTTCGTTTCAAAAACTAAATCTGTTACGATTTCATCCCGCGTACTTTCATACCTGGTCTCCCTAAATAGGGAATTTATTTATGTAATTTATTTAAAAATATTTAAATATTTGTGACGACGTCTACGTTTCATAATTTTATGCATTCTTGTAACTATACGGTCATTTCATTGTCACGCAAAGAAGATAAGACATGTCCCCACAAAGCGTTGATTTGTGTGCCGACGGTTCGCTGTCATCAATACTAATTATTATAACCAGGTATTGGTTTTAAACGGCTATTATCAAAATCATTCGTTTCAGAGTGCATACGTTAATTAGTTTCCGATTTCGATTGTGTTTTAATTGCTTGCGTGCGTGTTTAATAAACGTAGATTTTACGCAAAGCTTGTACAGTGGTTTCAGTATTTTGATGGCTTCTGTTACGAACATGTGAAGAAAGATATCGTTGCACATTATTACGACACGTGGGTAACTATGTGAACAGTTTGCGTTTATGGGGAAAACGTGGATTTTTATTGATGTACGCAGCTACTGTACTTGAACTTATCTCATAGGCTGTGGTTTTGAAACCATGTCTTTGAAAACCAGGTATTTATTTGTTAAGAGGGCTACTTAGTTTCGACGAAAGCCGGCAGTATTTTATTATTCATTCTACCTTAATCAAGCATATCAATTAGCCACTGCATGTACTCCTTACGGCAATAATTAGATAGTTGATATCGTGTGCAGTGGCGACGTAGGCGACACGTACGAATTTATTTCTGCGCATATACCGGGTGTTACTTTACTTACACACGTATAAGAAGGATATGATAACGATCAACTTGTAACGTTTCTTGCCGAGTTCATTAAAATATGATTAGATTTAAAAGTCATTGTATGTAGATTAAGTGCTACGTCTAACGTGGCATTAAAAGTATTAAACTTAAAGTAACATTTATTTTAATTGTTGTAATTAGATCGCGGTGGGGCGCAGCACTCGCGACAATGCTATCGACGTGGACTTGACCCTGGAAGGGCCGGCAGCGAAGGTTTCAAGAAAACAGGCCACAATCCGGCTGCGGAACAGTGGGGACTTCTTCATGTCGTCTGAGGGCAAACGGCCCATATTCGTGGATGGTCGGCCGGTGCTGCCCGGGAACAAAGTGAAGCTTAATCACAACACCGTCATCGAGGTATGTTTTGCGTATCATTAGCATTGTCGATTATATCACGGCTATTGTATTGTACAAACCTTGATTTTGGACGTCAGCTCATTACCTAACTGCATGGCTAGGCTAGCGCAACGAAACCTACGAACACTTAAAACAACTTGCTATTTGAGTTAGATTCAAAAGTGATGGCGCTGAGACGATATTGTGTATTTTTCCAATTATTTGTTTAACATTATGATGCATTATACTTGTGCATAACGTAGTCCTGTTTATTTTTATACAGATTGCCGGTCTTCGGTTCGTTTTCCTGGTGAATCAAGAACTTATCAACGCCATTCGGCAAGAAGCTGTAAAAGTCAATATACCTGTGTAATTAATTTTGAAATAATAAACTTATATTACTGCGAACACATTTATTTTGGTCAATTATAGAACAACTTCAAAACTAGGTACCACTCGAAAACGTAATACATAACATCCCATTAATTAACAGTATAATGTGTCACACTTCAGTTTATAAACACTCAGTTTTAGAGTAAGTGTGTCCAATATTACGTCTATCACCATACATTATCACGTGCGTTACTGGCATAAGAAGATATGCATTAACATTTAAACGACAAACAAATATCTAATTATTAAAATCATCAATAGTAATTAATCCATAACCCTTAATTAAATAATTTAACCACAATAGAATATACCATTAACTTAAAGTTATAACAATGGCCAACAAGTGCAGGAAAATAAAACAACAACCCACTCAGTAGTGCATAACAAACATACAAGGTATCGAAAATTACGATGAAAATAAATTCTATGGTATTGATAAGTGAACGTGAAGTAATCAGTCATCAGTCACCGAGAGGCAGCGCCGAGCATCCCCCGGGCCCTCCGGCGCGGGCGCACTGCGGCGCTGCGCCTCCTATAGTCATTACATGCACGTGCCACTAGCAAATTATAATTTTGGTAAATATTCAGCCTCAACAATAACTGAGGTTATGCATGTCCAAATATACAATGGACAAAAATCAACGCATTTCTTAACTTTTACCTTTGTACATTTATTATCCATAAAACTTAAATTATTACTTAAAATTACCATTTTTCATACAATATATTATCATCTATAAATAAATTAAACAGTTTAACCGATCATTCTCTATGGAATTTTAAAACATTTAAAATATTATTTCAATTACTTACACTATGTACCTAATAGTTAATTCTAAAATATTTTATCTACGAAGGCAACACTTTGCAAATACATGTATGCAGGACTTAAAAGCACATATATTTGGTATATTTATTGAACACCCTGTACATGATATCAAAATAGTGTATTTAATAATAAAATATATTTATAGGCACGATAAGGCAAAACATGAATCGGTGAGTGCCTTGTTTATGAGATCAACAGATTTTATTTCCAAATAATGTTTAAAATGGCCAAAACGTATGGAGCAATAACAGTATAGTCTTAAATATGATATACTTGAAATAGGTTTGTATAATATCAGCACAATGTAAAGGCACTGTCAGCGCTTACTAGCGCTCCGTCATATTATATAAAACATGTACCTGTAGGTATTGGAACAATGAAATTTATTAACCCTTTGCAACCTAGGTACGTATATGAAAATATTCCAGATAAATATTCTGGTGCAATTTTTTAGCAATATAGTGTATATTATAATTATTTGGATGTCTCTACTCTTTAGTAGCAGACGTAAAATACGTCTATAGGTATTATTTCGCTGTGTAGGTATAAAATCAAAGGTACCTACATACACACTTTCTCAACATCTATTATTTCTGAGTATTGGCTTTGGTTATTTCACGCTTTAATTTTATTACCTACCTACACTATGTTGTTTCACTGCAACATCATTGCAAACAAAATTATTGAATGATATTGAACGAACATTTTCTAACAAAATACATGTTAAAGATTATATGGTATTAACAATAAAAGTGTGCAAATTTTGTACTTCGCCTACACAGTAGCATAGATACACATGTCGCAGTTAAATCAATATCTAAAAGACATGAATACACATGTGCTTAAAATATATGTGAGCAATCTTGACAGTACCGAAGGTACTGGCCATACTAACACTAATATAACATCTTTGTCAAAACCACACGGTGATTACTTCATTGCCTAGATAAATATCATTGACAGTACATCAGCCTTATATCTACCAATGGAACAGCGCTCTTTGGAGTTTACATAATATAATCGGGTCTTTGGCAAGCTGGACCATGAAGGACGATATAACGATGATGCCTGTCCAATTAGTGCACACGAGTTTAGATTGAAGCACCAAAACACGCATGATAGCGATATTCTCTATCTTGGCGACGGAAGACAGAAGGAGGTGAACGACATGTATTAATATTACAATCAGAGTGATTCAAAACGTGATAAAAATTAACTCTGTCTATACAGGTACACAAAAATATGAGATATATTTGAATATATTAAATTACCAATCATAGACTAGGTATAAGTACATTTAAATTTTAGGTGACCTTGATTGTATGCACACCCGTATCCACACAAGATATTTACAAACTATACTTGGATGAACGATCCGCCGCCAATACAAATAAATAAAAATACCAAATAATCACCTAAATATTCTACAAATATAAACATCATTAGAAATATCAGTATTATTTGGAATAAAATATTTTTACGGAGATAATACTCATAATTTATGGCTACTTAAATCTTGAAGGTGCAATTCTATGAAATAAATAGTTAAAATAACACTAATAAAAATGGAATGACAGGCACAGCAGGTAAAACGATAATAATAAAATTTGAAAAAACTAACAAAAATACAGATCAGATCAAATTGCACTATCAAACAATAAAATGTCTTTGCTTTCTTTTCCATATCACACTTAGTACTGAATTTGGCTTCGTTATACAAACTACACAATAAACTAACGGGTAACTACTAAAGAAACTATAATGGAATCGTAGGAATGATAATACGAGACCTTTATTAGGGTGGGATCTATTAACACAGTAGCCAATATGGCTGTTAATCATCATAAAGACCCAAGGAACTGCGACGCTCAAAACAAACTACCTCAGTAATTATGTTTTAATCTTATTGTGTATTTGAGACCCGAAGAAGGGTTGTCTGATATCGGCGGCGATATCACGAACTTAGCGCTGCTTGCAGACTTATATTTCTGAAACTTTTCAGCCAACACATAAGTCCTTTTTCGATGGCTATAAATAGCTTTTGTTTTATTCTTAGTCGCCATTTTGTCAATGAAATGGTTTTTCTCTATAAACACCCACGGTTGCCATTTTCTACCTGTCATATCTGGATTAAAATCATCTTTATTTGAAGTACTAGCATAATGTGAACCATTTTCGTTTTTCTTAATTACTACTTTAGGAATAGATTTTTTAGTTTTTTTAGACTTTTCCTTGTGCATTTTAAATTGTATTTCGTCTATACTTTTTAGGACGTCTTCAAATTTAGGCTTTGGTTTCTTAGGAATTTGCTGTACAGCCTTTAGTTTATTCAACTTTGGTTCATCTTTGGATATTTTTAATTGCTTTAACTTCATAAGGCTGTGCTGAGGTAACGACAGTTTGACTTTAAGATCACGAATAGATTCTTTTAGAGGTGGAATGTATTTTTGTGCTGCTTTGGTCAATAATGGCCGATTAGCAGAAAAGTTTGCATGAGAATGCAGATATTCCTTATCTTCAGTAAATTTACACCTCGAAGTCTTGTTTACTCTACTAATATCATTAATTTGCGATATTCTAGAACCTTTATAGTTTGTTATTTTTAGTAATATGCCAGAACTCTTTTCTTCTGAAGTAGTTGATGACACTTCTGGCGAACTAGACGTATATACGGCGTCTTCCTCTTTCTGATTATATGTAAATACATCATCAATGCTTGACTCACAAGAATTTACAATTTCTTCACCAGTTTTTGCAAATAATTCTATTGAATGAATATTTTCCCTCTCAATTTTATCTACGTTAATATCTACAACGATATCAACAGCATTCCCTTTGTTTTGGATATGTGAAAATATTTCGTTATCCACGTTTTCTTTATTCTCTGGGGGTTCCTTATCATCGACTGGCATTGAATCGATATATTGTGGAACATAAGGTGACAATTCTTGTTCATGAGACTCCGATAACATCTTTTCCAAAGAATCATTATCGTAATATCTGTCATAATCTTCGGAAACGTGATGTTCTCTGTTGTATAAAGTTCTGTTTACATCCATTTGTGGAGTTTTGTATAAGGTTTCAACAAACAGAGCATCGTCACTGCACATTTTTTCACCATATATGAATTTAACTTTGTCGGTATGTTCACTACTGCTAAAAACACCGGACTCATCATTATCAGAAAAGGTATCATCTTTCGGAGAAGATGCTTCACAAATTTCAATATCTTCCGCGATGTCGTCACTAATAACCGTTTCTACACAGCCAACGTCTTCAACCCAAGTCTCTTCCAAAGTTTTTTCTTCATTATCTAAAACATAAGAATCTGAGTAATCACAAACTTCCTCTTGTTGTGAACTAGAGGCATTTTCCGCTAGCGTCTCCATGTTTTCGTCATCTTTTATGCAGTCATTTTGTATTTCTGCTATACAATCTACTGGCAGTTCCGTATAGCACACCTTTTCAGGTTCTTCGTTTTCTTCTTCAGCTATAATACAGCTGTTATCGATAAGAATACAAATAGAAACGTTGTCTTCATTATAAAATGAAGAAACAGAATTACGTCGGTTATGATTTATTATGTTGCACAGATTTTGTGTTAACAAGTCATTGTCGACTTTTCTGCGTTTAAATGGCCAAATAAATTCAATATTTTCTTCATTTTCTAGTTTAGACCGTTCATCATTATTATACGCATTTAGTGCAGAATCTGATAGTGATCTTTTCAGTCGATGACATTTTTTGAAAGACGCCTCGTTAGCTGGTAGTTTATTGAAAGATTTATTGCAAGAAATTTTTACATTTTCATAAAAG
Source organism: Heliothis virescens (assembly GCA_002382865.2). Classification (NCBI taxonomy): domain Eukaryota; kingdom Metazoa; phylum Arthropoda; class Insecta; order Lepidoptera; family Noctuidae; genus Heliothis; species Heliothis virescens. Next base: position 12,143,632 of record NWSH02000517.1, read on the forward strand.
TCAGGTGATGACTCTGCTGCCTGGTTATCTTCTGGCTGCTGGTCAAAATCCTCTATCTCTTTTTGCAACAATTCATCATAAGGTTCTTTCAAGTTGGATGTATCAGGAACTTTACATATATTTTCAACATCAATATTAAGATCGGTTTCTGAAATATTGCTAGTGTTTTCGGGGCCACTTTGTGCACATTCAAAAGATGAAGTACTAACACTTTTTTCGTTGAGATCACGTGTTAGAGCAAGATTACTAGCTGAAGCAATTTCGTCCATTTCATTCCCTAATGGTTCATTTTCTAACGACATTTCTTCTATTATATCACTATCCTGGCACTCAATGGCTTCATTTATTGTCACCATTTCTTCAATATTATTATCTACATGAGTTGTGCTATTGACATTGACATTATCATCAGTTGTTTCCTTTCCTACATTTTCAGCAGAGTCAGCTAATACAGTTTCATACGATTTTTTTTCCAGTTCATTTTCTTTTGTATCCAACTCGCCACTAGAAACTTTATGACTTTCATCGCTATCAATTGTTGTATTTATTATTTCAGAGGAATCACCAAATACATTGTTGGTATCCTCAATATCGTTTTCAAACGTAGAATTACAACAACTGCCTTCAGAAAACATTACTAACTTTTGAATCCAAGGTGAATACATTTCTTTAATCCAAAACCGTCTTTGGATGACTGGCTTTCTATTCAAGGATTCTACGTCTTTATTGGTAGGACTATCAAGATTGCATCGATCTGAAATATTACCTGTGTTCTGGTAATACTCCTCTTCAAAATCCTTTAACTCCATATCACTATCCGAGAGCGAGCTTGCGCTGTCAACTTCAAGTCTATCGTTTGTGTGATCCATGGTGTCGTCGTTGGAAAATACTTGCGATTCTGAATTTGCTTTTTGAAGATTTGTTAAATCGGAACTGTCATAGTCAACTTCATTAGCTGAGAATGAAATTTCTTCATCATTATTTTTTATCGTAGCTTGCTCTGTTATCACGGTATCGTGCGTTTCTTTTGCAGTAGAAACTTCTGGAGAGACAATTTCAGATTCAATTGCTGTAGGAACAGGGGAATTTAACTTATCGGTTAAATGACGGTCTTCACCAACGTCTTCCTCTTCACTAGCACTTATTATACTTTCAGTAGTATCTATTTTACAAGTGTCTTCCGGGTAAGCTTTGTGATTTTGTGGAACTTCGTAATTAATATCAAGCAAAGTTGATTCTTCTGACAATTCATTAGATGCATTTTCAACACGGTCAATTCGGTCTTTTTCTAAATTGTCATTATTGACTTTACTTGAAAGTTCTTTTTCTTGTATTTCTGATTTTGATTCTAATACTGTACTATTGACATCTATCCTCATCTCTTCTGCACAGTCAACACGATCAGAAACACAAATAGCAGTCTCGTAACTTTTTTCCTCAAAGTCCTCATTACTTTGTGAAATTATATCGGTATCTTCGGGTTTATTAACATTGTCGTCGACAACTGTGGTTATTTCTGACTTATTCTCACTTTCCATTTCATGGTCTAAACTAGAATGTTCATTATTATTATCAATGCCAGCCGAATTGTCATTTTGTTCACTTAATACAGGCAGTAAACTAATGGAATCGGATGAATCGTCTCGATTTATTAACGGGAAAGGATTATCATCAGTTGGTGATACTATTTTCGACGTATCCGGAGAGTGTGTACTAGTTAAAATCCCCGGCTTATTTAAGCTGAAGTCTATTGCAATCTCAACAGGCAACTTATCTTCATCTGCATTGAGTGATTTAACGGCTTCAGACGAGTGTTCCGTTTCACTCAGAAGAGTTCCTTGTGAGGTCAAATTTATTGGAACTTGCTGGATTTCTGTGATTACTTTTTCTAAGCTATGTGATGAAAAATCAGCAGATTCCTCATAATTTTTGATATTATCGGGGTTTTTTATGATGACACTATCGGTCCTGACAGGATTTACATTGTGCGGTATTTGAGTTTCTCTAGGCTCCACAATACTCGTTTTACTTTTACGGTACTTACTCAATTTAGAGAACTCTTTTTCTGAGTCAACCATACATGGAGATTTATCAACATCAACTTCAACCTTGGGTCGATTTATATTGTCAAATTTGTCTTTCATTTGATTGTCTGTTTGGTCTAATACTTCTAATGACGGCAAATCTCTTATAGTGTTTGACATAATTGTATTTTCTCCTTTATTTGCATTAATAAACTGTTGATTCACCTCAGGGAAGTTTAACTCAATGTCATTATCAAGTCTAGGTAGTGAAGCAAGACATAGACCTGAGTTACTTTCCAAATCTTGCAAACTGTAGCTACTTTTTAGGTTATCCATAGTACTGCTACTTGAAAATTGTGTATTAATCATCTTACAGCTTGGAATTCTCACATTCTCATTCATATTAATATGGTGATCTGTTCTCTTCATAATGTCACAGTCAATGTTTTCATTCATGCCATTCAACATGGGTGATTTCAACATTACTGGATTAGCAACTTTCTCTATTGACCTCTCAGATAAAATATTTTGGACAGGAGCTGCAACTTCGACATTGAGCATTTTAGGACTACAAGGTTTAATTTCAAAATTACATCCAACTTCCTTGTGAATAACAGACTGACTTATTTTAGCTTCAACATCTAAAGGCGACACTGGCCTAGGCGGTATAACTCCTGTTACCTGTTTTTGATGTCCTCCTTTCATTAACATATGGTATTCTTTTTGAGGGTTTTTATAATTATTCATATTTGACGATTCTATCACCTCTTCAAACTGATTGAGCAATTCAATGCTATTATATCCTTTGATATTCTCGGGTAGTTTAGAGACTTTTTGAATATGTTCATATTTTGCAAGTTCTTCACTTGGTACATTTACCAACCCAAGCACATAAAGTTGTTCTTGATTATTCATTGCTTCATGTTTCTTTCCAAAATTATTTTTATCAGTTGAACTCGCCTGAACGATTATCTCTTTAGAGGCATTTTCTTCTTGCTCTTCATCACCTTCATTCCACATTTGTAAGAACTGCCTAACATCTATTTGTTTTTTGTCTTTGGATGATTTATTATTATTAGAATTTAATGACTTTGTCATCATAGGTGGTGTTCTTACTATTGGTCCATATCTGTTATCATAATATCTTCTTAGGTATTCATTTGGTATTCTGTTTATGCCGGAATCAATACTTCTTACACTTGCAGAAGATGATTGGCTCACATAACCACAGTCTTCCTGAGAAGTTCCCAGGGTTTGTGTGGTATCATTGCTGGTATTAGAATCGGTAGGTGATATAGCTATTGTATTGGGTGAAAATACAGGTGCATGTCTTGACATAGGGTTATGAACATTTAAGTTAGGGTCTATACTTCTGTAATGAGCCATATGGTCATAATTTTTTATTTGTTGGCCATCTTTTTTGAGATATGGATTGGTTGGAATGTTATGCATATTTAAAGTAGGATAATTAGGCATGATTACATGACTTTTTACAGGCATTCTTGACATTTCATTAACAAAATAGCTTTCAGATGGTGGATATATTTTGGGTCGGTTGTTATCATATTCAATATAAGCCTTTGCATTGGCATCATAAGGTAGTTTGTTAGGAGGGACTGACTTCATATGAGCATCTGGTGGATATGAATGCATTTTGTTTTGGGGACAGTTTCCGATTACTGGTCCATAATTTGGATGGATTACTTGATTACGATATTGTATGTTATAGTTACCTTGTGGACTTCTTTGATATCCTTCCATGACAGGATCAGCAACTCTGCTATCCAGGTACTTAATAGGAGGGTATGGTGGATAGGGGTGAGGTGGAATGGACTTCTGTAACTCATATTTATGAGGGGGAAAGCCAGGTGGTGGATGGAATGGATTTGAATAATTACCAATGTATTCATACCTTTGCTGGGGATACCTTTCCTTGACACTTGGGTAAGGCTTGAAGCGAATGTTTCCTTCTTGATAGTATGGATCAGCATACACATAGCCCCCCTGTTCCTCTGCAACAGTCCTGTGAGGTCTGGGCACTACTGGTCGAGGTCCAGCACAGCTAGGATAATCTTGATATTGGTACAGTTCAGGAGCACCATACATCCTTGAGGATCGCAAATTAACACTGCCCGGTGGCCACCCATGTGGAGCAGTCCGGTTAATATTTGGATTCACACTAGGTAAACACATTTCGGGGTTCCTAACATTTTTATGTTCATTATTAGTAGGATTAACAGAATAAGGCACATCACAGAACTTTGCCTCCGGTGGCATGTTTAGCTTGATATTCTTAGATAGACCGTTACTTCTATCTGATAGTTGAGCATAATTATTGGTGTCTTCATTTATTTTAATAGAGTTGTATGTAGGAGGCACCATAATACGCTGCATATTTTCCTGGAATGTCTGTCTTGGTGATATGTTCCTCGTTGGGTTCTGGAAACTAGTTAGTTTATGGGGGTATTCGGGTGGTCGTCGATACGTGTTGTCCATGCATGGCCATGGCTCGGCGACACCTTTCTTTATATGATACGCTTCGCTGGCGTCGGGCGGAGGCACGACTCGGTCGGGTCCTATGACGGCGCATGGCCGCGCGTTCGGTACATCCACTTTGCCCAATGAGTTAGATCCGATATCTTGATATGACTTATTTCTGTCACAGTGGAGCGCGATGCCGCCGCTTTGAGAGTACTTGCTGCCGTCATTATTGCGTTCACTCACAGCAGACTCGGTCCTCAAGTCTTTAGCATCCATTGCCACGGTAACTTGGACACATATTCGTATTCTGTGTCAACATTTTTTGTTGGTGGACGATTTAAAATTACTTATAATAACTCAGTATCCGAAGGCTGCACAGAACTATTTCCATTCTGAAATATAAACAAAATATTAGCTGGATAAAGTGACAACTGTCAAAACAATATGCCACATAGGCCCCATTTATTCGGGATGCATAGCTTAACACTTCGAGTATCAACATAAAATATCACATTTACCTTTAATATTTCTTCTAATTTTACGAAACATCAATATTATTTCCAAGGAAACACCGATTTATTACGTTTTGAAGTCGCCCATAAATTATGAAGTTGCCCAAACAAAAAATAATAATAAAAATACAGAGGTGAATCTTATGGATATTGTGACTTAGTAAATTAAGAACTATTTTTAATTTTAACTATTATCAATTCTACATTATCTCAGTTATTTTCACAATAAACCGATTTAAATAATTAAAACAAATATTGTCATAAAAATTGTTGAATTAGTCGATTGTAACGTATTCGATTTCAGGTCATTTATTCAGTTAGTAATTTTAATGTGAGCGCAAGCATTGATGTTGTGAACATTGAAGTGAACACGTCTTGTGTATTTTACTTGCGGCCATAGATAACATAAGCTGTTGCCCACTGCGACCCAATCTGAAGGCCCAATAAATTCTTTGAGATCACATATAATATGATAAGATTTTGTATCTTGGGAGAGGAAAACCGATACAGAAGATTATCACTTAAAACAATAACTTTCTGAGAACAATGAAGATCAAGATCAAGATTTTGACAGATTTCATGTTCTATTCTCTATTCTTTCATACGTTTGACAGGCAATGATTTTGACTTGAGCTGAACCTCGAAAATCGTGACATTTTATGAACGAAATATAAATAATTTTATTTATTTTATTTAATTACAAGGCGCTGATATATGTTCGCGATGAAATATATATCCGTTAGTTTAATATTGTCTTTAATTTTTGGTGTTTATGTTATCAATACTATATGGACATTGGCTGAAATATTTATACCGCCAGAATGTAGTCGTGGCGAGAGATGTTTTTCATCTTATTTATCTTCAAACCCCGTACAGCATTTAGTACTTTACACTTCTGTAAAAGAACATCCATACCTTGATGGTTCCACAGGAGAAAGTGTGTCGAAAGTTCATACTTCTATGAAGTTTGATTATAGAAATCCGGCTACAATGTAAGTAACCCATGAGCCCACTACGTGATTCGGCTTGAAGTAAATGATGCGATAATTTATAAATTATTAATTGTATACGTCTTTTCTAGCGAGATTAAATTGAAAGTACCGCGTAAAACTCGCAATAATGGTACATTATTCATGCATGCAGTTTTGTTGGATGATAGCCGCTTGTACAAGGAGTATGACGAGATTGTTCGCACAGAGTCTATACATACTCTTCCTCTGGTTACACACACTGAACCTCAAGCGGAAACATTTAACCTTCTTCAGCAAAAGGTGGGTTGGTTTATGATTTTACTAGATTCCTCCCAACATTTCACTTTATCCTGAAGGAACTACTGCTGGCCACATTGATAAAATGAAGCCAATATTTTCTATGATGAATAAGCAATGTTACTGTGCAGTTAAATTAAAATCCATCCAGTAGTTTTTGTGTGAAAGTGGACCAAAGATCCAATCACTCATACATGCAAAAATTTACATCTGTACTAATATTATAAAGCTGAAGATTTTGTTTGAATGCGCTAATTTCAGAAACTACTGGTCCGATTTTAGAAAGAAAAGAAAGAAAGAAAATACATTTATTGACACAACACACGAAAAAATATACAATAAAATAAATGGACAAAATAAATAATAATATAATGTTGGTTGTGCCAAATAGACCCAGTTCAGCATTTATGTCAGACACGTAGTGCCTGACGCTGGTTTTCAACTGGGCCTACGAGGAGTTGCGGGTTTTTAAAAATTCTTTCTACTTTTTGTCCAGATGCACGCCGTAGTTCCCAATGGAAAGTGGGTGAAACTGCTGGCGGAAGGTAGTTTGCAATAATAGTAAGATCTTAAGTACTCTAAAATGCATGTGGTTTTACAGGCTGAGGGTAAAGCAGTTGTGAAAGAGAAGGTGGTCCGCCCCTACTCTCATATAACTACAATAGCACCATTGTCAATCCTCACAGATGACTTGAGACTGCCCAGCAATAAGATACCTGGTGAACTGTATCCTTACATAAGGTAATACTTTAATATATACATAATATATTTAAACTTATTTATTAAAGAAATAAAGCATGAAAATCTTTTTTGTTCTGTTCAGAAGTAAAATTTTTCTTTTTAATTTTATGGCCTCAGAATACTGAATAATTAAACTCCTAGAAAAAGGGGTATTGTGCTGTTTTATATTTTAGTACTTTAGCTTAACATACTTTCTGCATTATTTTATTATCAGTTACTATCAGTAAATAGAAAAAAAACTACTCTAATATTTGTATATTTTCAGAGTAAGAAGCGGTAAATTCTTGCCCGTACTGCAGCATAACGTACTGAAGTCCAGATTATCACATTTCCAATTGTTGAACAAGAGTTCTACCGAGGTGAATATAACTGTGACCGTATCACCTACTTCATATGGTTCTCTGCGGTTGGCCCTGCACGTCCGACTGGCATTGGAACAGCTGTTCACATTGGGCTTCAGTGAAAAAGATGTAGATGATGTTAAAGGAATATTTGCTGACACCAATTTGTATTTATTATCAGCTACAGTGTTGATAGCAAGTTGTCATGTAAGTATTGTAGAAATTAGGCAAAAAGTTTTCCCACATTTATCTAGTACCCATACAATTTAATTTACTCAGAACATTGGGTAAGCACTGTTGTTATCCAATTCTAGCTTCATTACACCCAAACAAATTAATTGGCATTTTTACAACTTTGTTTTTTGCTATGTAATAAGGGGCCGTCCATTAATCACGTGAGGTTCGAAGAGGGGGGGAGGGGGTCTATATAAAATCACGAAACATCACATAGGGGAGGGGGGGGTTGTAATAACATATCACGTGTATTTATTTTTTCGGGATACTTAATCAAAAAGCCAAAACCAAAAAGTGGCGTTCGTCTTTTTGGCCACACGCTGTAGTATGACTTTGATTCGAGCGAGGTATACAGTGTTCGTGTCACCCGAATCCTCACGTGACGATCAAACGGTAGGTCGAGAGAGATTCTCTACTTAGAACGCGAAAATGATGACGCCGAGTGGAAACGGCTGTTGATTTTTTTATCCAGTTATTGGTGTGGAAGAAAATCTGACGAACCCGTGGCCTGAGGACCCACATTAAATCTGTCTGCATCTAAACTTTATAATAATAGTAATTATTGTAGTGTTTAATCTATACTAATATTATAAAGAGGAAAACTTTGTTTGTTTGTTTGGTTGTAATGAATAGGCTCAAAAACTACTGGACCGATTTTAAAAATTCTTTCACCATTCGAAAGCTACATTTTACGAGTGACATAGGCTATATTTTATCCGGGTACGGGCAGTAATTCCCACGGGATGCGAGTGAAACCGCGGGAAAACGGCTTGTTTTCTATAATAAAATTAGATTATACCTAAAGCTGTATTATATAAATAAATATTTAAAAATAAACAAATCAACTCCATATATCTATCTATTTCATATAATAAAATTGTAGACAGAGCTGTATCTTTACATTGAATATTTTTTGAAAAAAATAGTGTTATGCATTATTTGTATGCTACTAAAGCCAAAACAATCGGTTTTAAAATTTTTGTCTGTTGTCGGTTTGTCTGTTTGTCTGTTCGCGATGGAATCAAAAAACGGCTGAACCGATTTGAAAAATTCTTTCACTGTTGGGAAGCTACACTATCCGCGGGTAACATAGGCTATGTTTTATCCGGGTACGGCGAGTCGTTCCCACGGGACGCGAGTAAAATCGCGGTAATCTTTCATATTACCGCGGTTTTCACTGATTAATGACGAAGTCTCAGAAACTATAAAACCTACCAACTTGAAATTTGGCAGGTAGGTTCCTTATAGGGTATAAAAATATTCCAAGTTTTTTTTCTACAAAATTGTTTAGGCACGAAAAAATACACGTGATATAGGATGGGGGAGGGGGGGTAAACTTAAACCTCACCAAGTATCACCAAGGGGGAGGGGGGCTGAAAAAAAGCTAAAAAAAGCATCACGTGATTAATGGACGGCCCCTAAGTAATGCAATTTAATTATAAATATATACAATATTGGGAATGTAACCTTTATTCATTACAGTTGTTGTTTGACTTCCTGGCTTTTAAAAACGACGTATCGTTCTGGCGTCGCAAGCGGTCGCTGGCGGGACTGTCAGCTCGCACGGTGTTCTGGCGAGCGTTCTCACAGCTTGTTATATTCTTTTACTTGTTGGATGAAAATACTTCGCTCCTTGTGCTCGTGCCGGCTGGTATCAGCGCTATTATTGAGGTAAGGAACTAATGGTTAATAACTTTTATATATCTTATGTTTTTGGCAGACTTGGTTGCACTGGGTAGCCAAGTAGCCACCAATCTTATGCTGTGTAGTGATAACTGTGGAATGCTAGTATAAATCTTGGATGGGATCGTTTATAGTAGAACGATTTGTAAATTTTACTGTATAATTTTTAAATCACAAGAATTCTTTGCGGATTTTTGTATTATGTATTTTGGTACTTGCTGTCACTTTTACCTTAAAAGGCATACTTTTACTTTGGTAAGGTTGACCTGGAAAGATCAATATCTTAAATTTAAAACTAATAAGTAATCTCACTAACAATATAGTATGATACATCATCTTTCAGCTATGGAAAGTGACAAAAGTCTTGCACCTGCGCATATCGTTCGCGGGCTATAAGATCCGCGTGTGGCGCGACAGTAGCGCGGACGCGGGCGAGCGCAGCACGGCCAAAGCGGACGCGGAGGCCATGAAGTATCTGTCCATGTTGCTGTACCCGCTCTGCGTCGCCGGCGCTATATACTCGCTGGTCTACGAGCCGCACAAGAGGTAAGCGCTACTGCCAATTTATGAGCCACAGCTATTGCCATAGAAATGTTTTTAATTCTGACTACTTTTCTATGGCATTATCTGTCAGATAGCTATCCAGAACTTTATCTGGAACCTCAGAAACTGGCCCTTGGTCGATTATAGTCTTTATTTGGGTGCCTCGAGCAAGACTTTTATGAAGCTGTGGGAGAAAAATAGTTTTAAGTATTTCGAAAAACATTATACTGGGCTCTTCTTAGCGGGGTCACTACAGCGCCTCCCAGATTTTTTATTCATTCACATAATGACCCGTTTTAATTTCCAGCTGGTACTCCTGGGCTCTCCACAGCATCGTGAACGGAGTATACGCATTCGGTTTCCTGTTCATGTTGCCGCAACTGTTCGTGAACTATCGCCTGCGGTCCGTAGCGGCCCTGCCCTGGAGAGCGTTCATGTATAAGGCGTTCAACACGTTCATAGATGATGTGTTCGCGTTTATAATAACGATGCCAATTGCTCATCGTGTGGCTTGCTTCAGAGATGATCTCGTCTTCCTAGTGTATTTGTATCAGAGATGGTAAGTTGTATTTTGTATTATTATTTTATGTAGGTGTAATTTCCCTCAGCTGTTATTAATAAACTTATTATTTCAAGTTAGTATCAAAATGTAAATAAAAAAGGTACTATATGTATTTCGCACCATGACGAATTTTCTACAAATCTTTCATCAAAAATACAACACTTTCATCAAAGTCACATTAAAATATTGTTTGTGTAAATGTGAAAATATCTTAGAACGAATTGCAACAAGGCCTCTTCGTAAAAAGTGTATGTAGGTATTTGATGTGACGTTTTGGTCAATCTTGAGAACAGTACAAGCTATAATTCTATAAAGAAATATTGCTGGGCTTATTTAGGTTAGGAGGATGTGGCATTTGCTTTCCATCTTCGAAAGAAATGTGTAAATACACAGATGGTTTATTTTTAATTTTAACATGTTTTTATTAGGTGACCTGTATGTAACTAAATCTAAGGTAACTATTTAACCATCTTCCAAAGACCATAGCGTCATGAAAATTGGCAGTTGTATGTAGTTCCGATGACAATACAATAATAACGGTACTGTCGAACTGATCTCATGATGGAAGGATGGAAGGATGGAGCCGGAAGATATGAACTGGAACTTCATGATAGAACAGCGTATCATATCCGTGTTTGGACCTTTTAGAAAGATCTTGTTTTTGTTACAGGTTGTACCCAGTAGACAAGTCACGTACTGACACCGCTTCCAGTATGGATGAGAACCCAGAAGAATTAGAACCAATCAAACAGAAAGAAGAATAGTTGTTAAATAATTATTTTCAAGTTTTTATAGTACCATAAAGAGGCTGTTTAAGGTGCTACGTTAGCGCTATGGGACTGTTGAAAAGACATACACCGAATTTTATATTACGTTATTTTATATTTTATTAATACGCAACAAGTTACACAAATTGTAATTATTAATATGAAAGACTTACTGCATTTTGACATCACAAATAAGTTTCTATTATACCTATTTTTCGAAAATCTATTAAATTATTTCGCTGAAGTAATTTGTGCATTGAATTAGGTTAAATTATGAAAATAAAATTAATTAATATTTATTTATTATATTTAATTTTAAATAGCTCATATTTATTTAATTTTATTTGTTAGCTTTATTGTAGTCTTTTGTCCTATTTCGTTCAGGGTTCTACGTATACTTATAGTAAATGACGATTACGTTTTATGACTAGAAGTGTTATGACTTGAGAGAGAATAAGCTAGTAGTCGCTTATTTAGGTAATTATGTAGGAAATGTCGTTACGGTTTTTTTTCTGATGGTAACCCCAGCGTCCACATGGCAACACTATTATAATGCCAGTGTTTCCGATGTAACCAATAATATATAAAGCTTGGTTTAAAATGGCTCGCCAATGAAGACGATTAAGCATTTTTACGCCCTGTAGTTTAGAAAATAGTTGATGACATTGAATTCATTCCACATGCCTATTATAAAAAACCTGATGATACCACTAATATAGTTTATGATGGTTTTATGTATATTTGGCTAATTTTATTTTTACGACTTTATTGTAAATTATTTAAACAAAAACTGGGCTGGTGCCACTTCATTGGTTGACTCTAATCTAAGAATGTCATTTAGGAAACGAAATGGTTTTGGGTTACTGGTGCCAAAATGTTCCAGGAGCTCATAAAATACAGTGTTTCCTAACAATACGGGTCTTACTACAAAAATGTTAAACAGGTAATCGTCATGTGTTTAAGAAAACACGTGATGATCGCGTGTTTAACTTTTTTGTAGTAAGACCAATATTAGTTTAAAAATTCGTTTACCTAAAGAAGATTCATTATAATATTCTTGACATAATGTTTAAGTATGTTTTGACGGTGTGTAATATTAAAGTAATTAGTTAATTATAGTATATAAAAATGATTGCAATAATCAAGAGCTTGGTCTAAATATGAAAATTGACAGAAGTTTAGATACTATAGACATTTTGATGAGTTTATTCAAAGCTTTGTTACAGGATTATATTTATAAACTTGTAGACAATAATAATTGTTGTATTCATTGTGTAATATTAAATAGATTGTGTCTGTTACAATTATAACAAAAAATACATGTAATAAAATACTCGTTTTCATCGAGAAATAAAGATTAGGGAATAAAAATTCGGATTAGTTGTGAAATGTAAAATTTAATAGGAATACGAAATCTGTGTGACTCATTAGAATAAAATTATTTCGGTTTCTGTTTCGGTTGCTAAGACAATAATTTAGAGAAAGCTAGCTAAATTCCATTCGGTTGTTACCCGCATACATAGAGGTATATACTAGAGAAGCAATGGCCGCGTCGTAGCCAGACAGCTCTATCTATGTCTTAAGACATAGTTTTGTGTCATGTCAAATCAGTCATCTATCGGACGCCAACTGATTGACAGGGGGGAAAAAATGGCCGAATTCGTAGTAAAATACTGCGCTTAAAAATCACTTATCTATACAAAATTAAACGGAATTATTTTTCCTGCGTGAGCTTGTTGTTTAAATTGACTTAAAAATACTTTTAAATATATAAAATGTAAGATTTTTATACCGGGTTCAGTGTTACCACTAAGAAGGGTCGTTTGAGTTTCCCACATTTGTGGGAGATGATGATTATTTATTGAATAAGTGATTTTAAATATTTTTGTAACAATAATCACACTATAGGATGAAGATGCAGCTTGCCGTATTAAATGA
>NWSH02000517.1:12164325-12178022 GCA_002382865.2 Heliothis virescens
TTTGCTGTGGTTTCAAGTCGCTTGGATTTCTAAAGTCTTTTTTACCAAAGCAACGAGCTTACGCAATTAATGAAATAATTTTAAGAGCATTTAATTGTTACGAGAACCTTTCAGACGGTTTAGATAGATACCTCGCCGAGTCCATAGTTAGCAGTGATAAGCAAGTTTCGACGGGGTCTCCATAGCGCAGAGGTGTCGGTGAACATGACCCCAGCTGCTCGCGGTGTCACCAGAGCCTGGACTACAACACCACCCCCGCAAAACAGGGTTGACGTTCTGTCTGGAAGCATCCATAGAAAATGTGTACCTTATCTTAGGTTGTTGGTTGTTTACCTCACTTGATTCTCTATCACCACAGCCAAACCAAAAAAAAAGTGAAAAATCACTTTGTTTCTACCTAAGGATAATAAGAACTAGTGAATGCAAACATTGACGCCCACAATTTTTGAACTCCTTGCACGATGTCATCGTCACTTGATACATCCAAGAATGGTCTCGTTTTGCCCAGCAGCTGATAGCTCTTCGCTGTCTTCACCTACGGCTGTATAAAGGTTAGTGCCTTACGTACACACTTATTATATTCTATAAGTTTTTATTTCTAAAATTGTTTACCAGATGACCTCACAGCAAAACGTATTCAGAGCCTAATTTTGCTCGAGCAGATTTATTTCTTAATTTTGCATATTAACCAATATTTCCTCTTTAACATCCGCCTTTTAGTTCAGTGCTTGCAATCAATTTCTATGCTCTTGAAATATTAAAAGTATTATTTTACTGTCTTATTTTAGTCATTAATATAGATCTAGGGGACATAACGTACTTTTTACCATTTCTCTTTAAATATTTTTCATTGTATTCTCATTGGCAGCTTCAATGTCACCAATAGCCTCCAGCAATTTAGGATTTACTTCTAGATGCTTTTCCAGAGTTTAGTAGTTAGGCAGAATCCGGGAGTACACGTAGTCCTTAACGCATTACCTTCTATACTCCAAAAGTACAAATACTAACCTCTAATAAATTGTATGCGGTTCTAAACTACTCTTTCTTCTGTTTTAGATTGTAGCCAAGCCAGCGAAGCTCCTTTTCCCTCCCACGTACATGGGGATTGCGGCTGCACGATCTTCAAATGAAAAGGCAGTACCCGACATCTCCAGCTGCTTCCTGTCAACCACTTCAGCTGACGTGCTGGAGTTATGCGTGATGCAGGCTCCTTTACAACTGTAAAGAATATATAAATCATGCAACGGGATCATTAGGTATAGCGAAAAATCTGATGTAACAGCGAAGTATAGTCAAAACGCAAAAAACACCTAATGAAGTAATCTTTACATGAGAAAGATGAGGAGCAAACTTCAATTAAGATAAATACGTTGTATGAATAACAGACCTGTGATATTTTTTTACAATCATCCTTGCATGTAGTAGATATCCACTTACCAGAAGGTTCGTATCCCAGTTCCAGAATACCTGGCCTGGCTCACAGTTGATGTCAACATGCATGGTGCGGTACACCACTCTTGTGGTAGGGAACCCCGCTGAATATATTGCCTCTCGTCAGCATTAATCCTCACACCAGCTTCAGTTCATTGTTGTCAGCTGGAATTATTAGTAAGCCAGTTAAACATTTAAAAAGGCAATTATTAAAGACAATATTCAGCAGCAGTTTTACTGCCTTTCTCTTCTTCTTTCTACGTTCCAGATTTCTTTGTGAGATTTTTCTTTGCTATTCTCAATGGTTCGTAAGATAACATTAGAACGATCTTATTAACCAAATCATAATGACACAAAAATCCATTCATAAATTCGAGATATAAGACATAGCAAGAAGGGTCAAATATGAAAAAAAACAAATCAAGAATGCAATATCCTCATAACTTACTGCTCACATTTATCGTGTAAACACTGGGGATCCACTAGGTCGCTCACAGAAGTCCGACATCACAATATCTTAGAGGTGATCTCACGTGTAGAGTAGTCAGGCATCTAACATATCCAGATACGCAACTGAAAAAATAAAATGAGAATTAAGTTTTAGAGATCAATTAAGCGAAGGCATTTCCAAACGAAATTGTGTGGTGTTTCTCGATTTCCGATTACACTAGTCAACAAAATAAAAAAAAAATAAAAAAATGCAACAAATATGAAATATATAATTCCTTGGTAGATAATTTGATACTGAATCAAAGTCCAGAACATAAAATTGCTCTAGCACGTCGGAATTTGGAGATAAACCATGGTTATAGTGCTAAAAACGCGATTTTTAAGGATATTTGACGTACATTTTAGGAGGACAAAAAAAAATATAGTATATTTTTACCTATACATCATATAGTTATACTTTCCCGCATTCAATCATTTTATTTAAATTTTTACGACTTTTCTTTCCCAAGATATAGCATTTTATATTACATCACAGTTTTTCATACTAATAAGATCAAATAGATATAGGGAGATCGAACTACGCAGCTAAAATAGTATAGAACGTCAAAAAAAACTCGTAGCGTTAGAAATTAAAATGGGTTGGCATCGGGAAGAGAAAACTATATTTTTTTTGTTCTCCAAAAATTTACGTCAAAAAACGCGATTTTAAGGATATTTGACGTACATTTAGGAGGACAAAAAAAAATATAGTATATTTTACCTATACCATCATATAGTACTACTTTCCCCGCATTCAATCCATTTTAATTTAAATTTTTACGACTTTTCTTTCCCAAGATATAGCATTTTATATTTACATCACAGTTTTTCATACTAATAAGATCAAATAGAATATAGGGGAGATCGAACTACCGCAGCTAAAATAGTATAGAACGTCAAAAAAAACTCGTAGCGTTAGAAATTAAAATGGGTTGGCATCGGGAAGAGAAAACTATATTTTTTTGTTCTCCAAAATTTACGTCAAATAGCCTTAAAAATCGCTTTTTAGCACTATTACCATGGTTTTATCTCCAAATCCGACGGCTAGAGCAATTTTATATTCTGGACTATGATTCAGTTTGAAATAATCTACAAGAATCATATATCTTACCTTTGTTGCAAAAATGCTGTACCAGTGTTATTTGTCATTTTTTCACTGAATATTGAGAGTTCTTAATTTTTTCAATGTCCCCATATATTTGACGCCACTATTTTCCTCATAGCAAAGAGGAATTCAATGGAAAACAACAAATAAAATACTCACTGTGTCAACTCGGTCTTTAGGAAAACATCTTAGATGTACTGCAGTACCGTCTCTCGCAGCCGCAGTTATCGTGATTGAACGTCTCAGCCATCATACCATTGGTGCCCATCTCCTTTCCTTCACTCCTCGCGTCCTTAAGAACACACTCTTGTCCACAATGCTTCGTCGTCAAACGACTCGAACCGACCCTGAGCAGCTCCCCATTGCAGCCAACCACCTTCGTCCGATTTGTTCCTGAAAGTTTTTAAGAATAATATTGTCCTTCATTTTCATAAAATCCTTAATTGTTATATTGTTGTGTGAAATTGACTTACAGCATATATGGCCACTGGTTGTCGCGCCATGATTCAAGGGCTAAAGCCTCAGCTGCTAGCTTATTACTCCAGTCGTCGGGGTAACGGATTGCTTTGGTGATTGATCCCCAACTAAGCAACATAATACTAAACATTTAGGTTTGATATATGTAAATTTTATAATCGAAATTAAAAAATCTAATCACACGAAATTCATTTTGACGTGCTGCGTGACTCCATCTTCCACTCGAGTTAAAAGACCGTTGTACAAAAATCTATACCGAGCTTGGTCTTCAAGGACCTGAACTTTCAGACCAAGCTCGGTAATAGATTTTTGTAACAAACGGTCGGGTTTATACTCGGTGGAAGATGAGGTCACGCAAAGACACGTTCAAAATGAATTTATGATCTGTTGGAGTTAGATTTTTTTTAATTTCGATTATAAAGTTTACATAATATCAAAACCTGTGTTATTTTGTTTATTGTATTTTATGTTTATTATGTTGCTTAGGTTGGGGATCAATACCAAAGCAATCCGTTTACCCCGACGAACTGCGAAAGTAATAAGCTAGCAGCTGTGAGGCTTTAGACCCTTGAATCATGGCGTCGACAACCCGTGGCCATATATGCTTGTAAGTCAATTTACAAACAACAATATAACAATTAAGAGATTTATGAAAATAAGAGGGGAAATATTTATTCTTAAAAACTTTCAGGACAAATCGGACGAAGGTGGTTGGCCTGCAATGGGGAGCTGCTTCAGTGGTCGGTTCGAGTCGTTTGACGACGGGAAGGCAATTGTGGACAAGAGTGTGTTCTTCAAGACGCAGGGGAGTTGAAGGAAAGGGAGATGGGCACCCCAATGGCTTGATGGTCTGAGACGTTCAATCACGATAACTGCGCTGCGAGAAGCGGTACTGGCAGTACATCTAAGATGTTTTTCCTAATAAACCGAGTTGACACAGTGGAGTAATTTTATTTGTTGTTTTACATTGAATGTCCTTCTTTGCTATGAGGAGAAAATAGGTGGTCCAAATATATGGGACATTGAAAAAACAATTAAGAATCTCTCAATATTCATTGAAAAAATGACAATAACACTGGTCTACGATTTTTGCAACAAAGGTACAGATATTATGCATTTCTTGTAGATTATTTCATACTGAATCATAGTCCAGAATTAAAATTGCTCTAGCACGTCGGATTTGGAGATAAACCATCGGTTAATAGTGCTAAAAAAGGCGATTTTTTTAAGGCTATTGACGTTAAATTTTGGCGGAGAACAAAAAAAAATTAGTTTTCTCTTCCGATTGCACACCCATTTTAATTTTCTAACGCTACGAGTTTTTTTGTTGGGACGTTTCTATAACTTTATTTTTAGCTGCGTAGTTCGATCTCCCCTATTATTCTATTTAGATCTTATTAGTATGAAAAACTTGGTGATGTAAATATAAAATGTATCATCTTGGGAAAGAAGAAAAGTTCGTTAAAATTTAACATTTAAAATGGATTTGAATGCGGGGAAAGTGAGTACTATTTGATGGTTATAGGTAAAATATTACTATATTTTTTTTTTGTCCTCCTAAAATAGTACGTCAATATCCGTTAAAAATCCAGCGTTTTTTTGAGCGTAAATTTTTAGGAGAACAAAAAAATATAGTTTTCTCTGTCCCGATTGCCCAACCCATTTTAATTTCTAACGCTACGGTTTTTTTGCGTCTATAACTATTTTTAGCTGCCGGTAGTCGATCTCCCCTATATTCATTTGATCTTATTAGTATGAAAAACTGTGATGTAAATATAAAATGCTATATCTTGGGAAAGAAAAGTCGTAAAAATTTAAATTAAAATGGATTGAATGCGGGGAAAGTAGTACTATATGATGGTATAGGTAAAATATACTATATTTTTTTTTGTCCTCCTAAAATGTACGTCAAATATCCTTAAAAATCGCGTTTTTAGCACTATAACCATGGTTTATCTCCAAATTCCGACGTGCTAGAGCAATTTTATGTTCTGGACTTTGATTCAGTATCAAATTATCTACAAGGAATTATATATTTCATATTTGTTGCATTTTTTTATTTTTATTTTGTTGACTAGTGTAATCGGAAATCGAGAAACACCACACAATTTCGTTTGGAAAATGCCTTCGCTTAATTGATCTCTAAAACTTAATTCTCATTTTATTTTTCAGTTGCGTATCTGGATATGTTAGATGCCCTGACTACTCTACACGTGAGATCACCTCTACAGATATTGTGATGTCGGACTTCTGTGAGCGACCTAGTGGGATCCCCAGTGTTTACACGATAAATGTGAGCAGTAAGTTATGAGGATATTGCATTCTTGATTTGTTTTTTTCATATTTGACCCTTCTTGCTATGTCTTATATCTCGAATTTATGAATGGATTTTTTGTTCATTATGATTTGGTTAATTAAGATCGTTCTAATGTTATCTTACGAAACCATTGAGAATTAGCAAAGAAAAATCTCACAAAGAAATCTGGAACGTGAGAAAAGAAGAGAAAGGCAGTAAAACTGCTGCTGAATATTGTCTTTAATTATTGCCTTTTTAAATGTTTAACTGGCTTACTATGAAATTCCAGCTGACAACAATGAACTGAAGCTGGTGTTGAGGATTAATGCTGACGGAGGCAATATATTCAGCGGGGTTCCCTACCAGCAAGAAGTGGTGTACCGCACCATGCATGTTGACATCAACTGTGAGCCAGGCACCGGTATTCTGGAACTGGGATACGAACCTTCTGGTAAGTGGATATCTACTACATGCAAGGGATGATTGTAAAAAATATCACAGGTCTGTTATTCATACAACGTATTTATCTTAATTGAAGTTTGCTCCTCATCTTTCTCATGGATAAAGATTACTTCATTAGGGTGTTTTTTGCGTTTTGGACTATACTTCGCTGTTACATCAGATTTTTCGCTATACCTATATGATCCCTGTTGCATGATTTATTATATTCTTTACAGTTGTAAAGGAGCCTGCATCACGCATAACTCCAGCACGTCAGCTGAAGTGGTTGACAGAGAAGCAGGCTGGAGATGTCGGGTACTGCCTTTCATTTGAAGATCGTGCAGCCGCATGCCCCATGTACGTGGGAGGGAAAGGAGCTTCGCTGGCTTTGCTAGCATCTAAACAGAAGGAAGAGGTAGTTTAGAACCGCATACAATTTTATTAGAGGTTAGTATTTGTACTTTTGGAGTATAGAAGGTAATGCGTTACAGGACTATCGTGTACCTCCCGGATTCTGCCTAACTACTAAAGCTCTGGAAAAGCATCTAGAAGTAAATCCTAAATTGCTGGAGGCTATTGGTGACATTGAAGCTGCCAATGAGAATTACAATGAAGAAATATTTAAAGAGAAATGTAAAAAGTACGTTACTGTTCCCTAGATCTATATTAATTGACTAAAATAAGACAGTAAAATAATACTTTTAATATTTTCAGAGCATCAGAATTGATTGCAAGCACTGAACTAAAAGGCGATGTTAAAGAGGAAATATTGGTTAATATGGCAAAATTAAGAAATAAATCTGCTGAGCAAAAATTAGGCTCTGAATTACGTTTTGCTGTGAGGTCATCTGGTAAACAATTTTAGAAATAAAAACTTATAGATATAATAAGTGTGTACGTAGGCACTAATCCTTTATACAGCCGTAGGTGAAGACAGCGAAGAGCTATCAGCTGCTGGGCAAAACGAGACCATTCTTGGATGTATCAGTGACGATGACATCGTGCAAGGAGTTCAAAAATGTTGGGCGTCAATGTTTGCATTCACTAGTTCTTATTATCGTAGGTATGAAAACAAAGTGATTTTTCACTTTTCTTTTTGGTTTGGCTGTGGTGATAGAGATCAAAGTGAGGTAAACAACCCAACAACCTAAGATAAGGTACACATTTCTATGGATGCTTCCAGACAGAACGGTCAACCCTGTTTGTGCGGGGGTGGTGTTGTAGTCCAGGCTCTGGTGACACCGCGAGCAGCTGGGGTCATGTTCACCCGACACCCTGCGCATGGAGACCCGTCGAAACTGCTTATCACTGCTAACTATGGACTCGGCGAGGTATTCCTATCTAAACCGTCTGAAAGGTTCTCGTAACATTAAATTGCTCTTAAAATTATTTCAATTAATTGCGTAAGCTTCGTTGCTTTGGTAAAAAGACTTTAGAAAAGTCCAGCGACTTGAAACCACAGCAATAATAAATTATGTACGTGAACTCCAACTCCATGTGAATTTACAGAGCGTAGTATCCGGCGCTGTAGAACCTGACACAATAATAGTGAAGCGCGCCAGAGATGGTTTACTCACCATTTCAAAGAAAGAATTAGGTTCCAAGACACAGCGTGTTAAGACAGAGGGCAGTGGCATCACCATGGAGGATGTGCCTGAAGGAGAGAGAAACGTGGCTTGTATCTCTGACGCTGAAGCTTTGAAACTGGCAAAGATTGGAGTGACTCAAGAAGAGATGTGGGGCGCTGGTAGAGACATAGAGTGGGCTGTAACTGAGGTTAGTTGAGAACTTTGAGTCATGGAATTATAGATTTAAATTCGAAGAACTGTAAAAAATATTAAACCTGAGTTTTTAAATTTGTTCCTCAGAATGAGATATTCCTACTGCAAGCGCGGCCAATCACATCTCTGGACCGTTGGACGGAAGAGGAATTACTGTTCGAACTAGATTCGCCAATCATGGCGGATGATGATCTCACTTCATTTGGTAATACCGGCGAGGTAAATTGTCAAAGTTATACCCCACTTGGGTACCATACTTGGGTAGTTGTTTCTTTGTTAATGATCCAAAAATTCCTGACTGTATTTTTACAAAGACATAACGGAGAAGAGTTCTGCCTCGTATTAATAAACTTTTTTGGCCAATAATTTCAAATATCATGTTTACAGGTACTTCCAAAACCAGTAACGGCGATGACTTTTGACATAGTAAACGGTCCATTGTGCGCTGGAATGGAAAGACTAGTAGTTGAGGAGAAAGGACCAGTATACGACAGACCTGTGGTGATCACTCACGGTAGATGCGCCATGTCTCTGCATAATGTAAGCACAGTAGGTAGTCGCAAATAATATTTTTCGTTGCATAGTTTTATTTTAACTAGCTTTTTTATTTTTTATAGACAATATATAGAAGGATCCCCAAAGAAATAGATATAGGCATACGCATGATTGAAATGTCAATTCATGGACATAAAGTAGCAGACGAGCAGATTTGGAAGACAGCGGTGCACCGGCGACCGCCACATTGGCTTAACCCAATTAAAGGAATCTGGCTTCTATTGAAGGTAAAATAATATTTCAAGGTTTAATCAAAATATTTTTTACTACAATTATTAAAAACATAAATAAGACGAGTTTTATTTTAGGCTATTGTATGGTCGAAATGGGCAATGAATGACTCAATAAAGGTTGCTCAAAATGCAAAATTCGACGTCGAAACCCAAAATCCTTATGAACTGCTAGATATTCTTTTAAACACTGAAGAGACATTAGAACGTGTCTCATACAACCACACTACTACTAGCTCAGCGAGCACGGGAAGCCAGTTCATAGCTATGAGCATATTTTTGGAAGGAAAGACAGGTAAAAGATGAGAAGTTTTCAAATAATGCTATTATGGATAACGTAAGTATGTACCTACACAAAATGTTTATTCTTTTTAGATTTTTCTGCGGATCAATGTAATGAAATAGGAGCACTGTTTAGCTCTGGTGACGTGTTATCGGCAGAAGTACCTGTTGCTTTGGCCAAAATAGTACAGAAGCTGGAGAATTCAGGACTAGCCGAAGAATTCAGAGCCCAGGACCCGAAGAAAGCTTTGGAGTGGCTTAAACATAATGCCCATGATGATATTTATATTGACGTACGCGAATTTTTGGAACAACACGGCTATCGAGCTGTTATGGAGGTGATTTGATTGTAATTGAATGAAGGGGTTATGTTAGGTCTTATATTAGAAAGTTATAAGTAGATTATTTAATTGCTTTTCAGTTTGACTTAGTAACCAAGCCATGGGTGTTGGTTCCAGAAGACATGATGAAGGTTTTACAAAACTTGTACGTGGCCAGTGAAGGAGTAAAACATACCAAAAGTAATCAGGAGGTCGTGGACGCGTTAACTAGCCCTCAGAAGCCCAGTACAAAGTAAGTTCACGTTACAATGCTATAGGTGGTAAAGTTATAGGTGCACCTGTCGTCGGATAGTCGAAGGAGACGACCAAAGAAACGATGGATAGATTGTGAGAAAGTCAACATGGCTAGGAAGAATTTTACTTGTAAAAAGAAAAAAACATGATGCGCCGACCCCAAATAAATTGGTATAAGCACTTGTCAATATGCGATATGCCATATCACACTGATATGCCACAAAAAGGGAAGTGAGTGCTGTATATGATTATTCTTTTTATGTTTCAGGAAAATTCTCCGCTGGATTTTGCCATTATGTCACCGTACAGTACGCCACAGAGAAAGCACTAAAGCACACTTAGTTCTTACAATCCACAAAGTGCGACTTGCTTTTATTCGTTTGGGAAAATTGTTAGTAAAAAATTGGTACATACCAAATCCAGACCTCGTGTTTTTCTTCAGACTGCAAGAGTTACAAAAATATATGGCTACTAGAGATCCAGCTTTATTAAAAAAGTAAGTGCTTATTTAAAGAAAAATCCGTAATGTCTGAATACCTATTGAAAAAATACGTCTTTCTTCGACAAATTGGGAAGTTAATCTCGGTAAAGATTATCGAATTTCCTCACGATAAAAAAACCTTTGATATTATTTTCAGGGCAGTCCAGCGTCAGCAATATTACCCAAGCTGGTGCAAGCTCCAGTTCGCGGAGCTGAACACAGGCTGGGTTGAGAGACTGCAACCGAAAGCACCGTCTCTGGTGGCTGGTGACGTCAGAATAAACGCCACTTCTGTATTTGGTGGTGAAGTGGTCGCGAGGGCGTGTGTTATAAAGGATCTCTCTGAGGTGACTGTCTAATTAAATATACGTAGTGTCCTAGTTAATGTAGTTGGCTTCGAGTCACTTTTTTATAAGAGTATTTTGTCTTTGACCTATGACCTACTATCATCTTATCATATGACTTATTAAGTAAAGCTAAATGACTGGCACAAAAATAATACAATTTGAAAAAAAAACACCAATTTTAAAACGTGTTCATAAATCTGCTCAAAATAGTCTGGAAATATTGATATTACTTATCTTTTTCTTAATACCTTCTTTATGTTCTCTATCAACAGATTGGAGATTTACGTCGAGGTGATATCCTGATAACCCACGCGACTGACATCGGTTGGTCCCCTTACTTCCCACTCTTGACAGGCATCGTCACGGAACTCGGTGGACTTGTATCACATGGTACGTTATTATTGCAGCTTCTCAACATCTTTTTATAGTTTATATATACTCATAATTTAGGACAGTTGCTGTAACTGTGACGTTTTTCACTTACAGGGGCCGTAATAGCACGAGAATATGGCTTGCCATGCATTGTAGGCGCAGCGTATGCTACAGATATATTCAAGACAGGGGACTTAGTAAGACTATCAGGAACAAAGGGACTCGTTGAGAAAGTTGAGGTTGCTGACGAGAATCAAGAAAATGAAAATAAAGAATGAGAATGTTTTAGTGTTACTTATATTAAAAAGCTATTGTTTTTGGTTATTTAGTAAGTGTTAATTAATAAAAAAA
Source organism: Heliothis virescens (assembly GCA_002382865.2). Lineage (NCBI taxonomy): Eukaryota > Metazoa > Arthropoda > Insecta > Lepidoptera > Noctuidae > Heliothis > Heliothis virescens. The sequence goes on from NWSH02000517.1 coordinate 12,175,539, forward strand.
TATTAAAATAAAAATGTATATTTGTAAAAGTATAAAAAAAAAACAAAAACAATACACAATATAAAACATTCTAGCAAATCAAAATTCAACACGACACTGACTAATCAAACCGCAACTCTGTCTCATGAACATAAGACATGAAACATCGAGCTTGGGAGAGGTTCAATTTATCTTGACAATACCGGATAAATTGCCTTTCGAAAATATTATCGCCAATGCAACAAAGGAAATTTATGATGGCACGAGTAATTTCACGATATCTACCTCCTTAGTAGATCCCAATTAGGAACACAGTAGAGCTCACTGTTCCTCGATTATTGTTTGGTAGGTCATTGTTCCACGTCGCTGGCCAACATGAGGAGCTCGTAGCAGTTGAAGGCGAAGGGTCTGCCAAAAATGACGACGTGGCAGCGGTAGTGCGGCTCGTGTACCGCACCCAGGAGATGGTCTCCGCGGTAGTGAACGCGGCCAATATGCACTCCCGCAGCGACGCGAACCGCGTGCCCTGCTATTGAACCACCCCGCCATGCCACCCAACGCACCTCAGCGTTGCACATCACCTAGGAAGGGCAGAATCAGAAATAAGGCTAAAATAAGCATTTTGAGGAGGTATCCCAATCACTATGTCAAAGTAAGAACAAAAATTAATTCAAAAGGCGACTCAATTTCATTAGAGTGTAAAATAATGAATGAATGTAGTTTTCGCCAACATCGATGATGGTGTAGATTATCATTTATGGAGGTTGAAGAAAAAATATTACCTGGTATTTTGTATAGCGATGAGCTGAGCCTTCTGCGTATACCAAGCAGCTGTGCTTGGACGGATACAACGCTGCTGGGAGCACCTTACCCCTAAAAGATAGCAAAGTTAATTATTAATCACTGATCTGTTATTAACTCAAAAATGCTTAAACTATTGTTTGGCAAGCTCGTTAAGGAGACCTACACCTTATTCAAGAATTTATTTAACCTCATACTTACTATCTTGAAATCACCATCCGTTTAGGCACAGTTGAATTTTACTTAGATGTGAAATACCTGTGTGTAGTCCTGGCTACCCAGATGACCTCTCCATCAAACACGCCAGCGGCGACGGCCCCGCTGGGCACTGCGCCGCAAGCGCTCACCACCCACACCGGGCCCGGCTTCTTCCACGAAGGCAAATAGTCTAATTGATAACAAAATAATTAGCTCGCCAACTTTAATGACCACACTTCATCTTGTACGTCTTTGCACCAGATAGCGTGGTTTCAATCTTTTTAGAAATTGTGATTTCAATTAAGTATGAGTTCTGTAATGATGTAAGTCGGTGGTACAGATGATAGCACATCAAGTTACCATAATCTGTCAAATTTCTGCGATAGATTTTCAACCTTATCCCAATAGTGGAAGGTTACTGTTCGATTGGTAAAATTTGTCAGATTCATATACTTCGTTGACCTGCTGTCGTCTGGACATCGGTTTCCAACATACCCGCAATAACAGCACTATACTTCTGCTCCCAGGATACTTTCAAAAACATGTTATATTTAATCCAGTCCTTTGAATATCCTTCGATTTTTAGTTTCAAATGATTCCATCGCCTGTTTTTAATACAATTACAAGGTTTAGTGAAAATGTTCTTTAAAAGATTTGATAACACAAAACTTACTTAATTGACTTACATTTGATTTAAAGAATTTTTATCAAAAGAACTATCTTCTATAGAATCAGTTTCTTTGATCTGCGAAAGAACATTCGTTAATATTTTGTTTAAAGAGAAGATTTATTATTATGTATGTCTCTGCCATGCACACGGGAGTACAAAGTCCCGGGATTTTAATGAAAGTAATGGTGACACAAAAACCGACGATTATTCCTGTATACACTATAGAAATATACCCAAGGACAATCGCCGGTTCTGTGCTTAACTATTCCTAAATATGGAATACACTACTTGGGCTATTGTGATGGGGTGTTGATGGACTAGGATATGGGAAACTATGGAGATTATGGCACCTGCCGATAACAATGTAGTAAATACATGTAAAAAAGTAAATACATGTAAAAAAGTAAATTTGGGTGAAATATATTATTATTATTACGTCTATAATTAACTTTCCGGGAGCTTAAAGTTTACTTCTAATCGGTTCATGAAACACTTAACTAAATTCTTCAATTTTATAACGTTAGTAGGAAACGATTTAATAAATACTTACAACTAATGTCAGCCACTGCGTCCATCTGTTGAACATATCAATGATCTCCAACATTTCTTCTTGACATTCAATATAAGTTTTCGTCTGCACTGTGGCCCGCGTAGGAGATAAGATCTGGACCAAGATGTGATTTTTTTATCATGAACACATCATTTACATTTAACATAATAACTAAGAGCTTGTGGCTAAGTCAAAGCCGCGCGGATCGATCGATCATAAGGTTAAGCAACACTTGATGCTGTCGGTCCGTGGATGGGTAACCATCTTGTCATAACGAGTTCTTCCG
>NWSH02000517.1:12183704-12198804 GCA_002382865.2 Heliothis virescens
AATTTTTCAAATCGGACCAGTAGTTCCTGAGATTAGCGCGTTCAAACAAACAAACAAACAAACAAACAAACTCTTCAGCTTTATAATATTAGTATAGATGTACTTATCTAAATCCGCTATACATCAACCTGTAATTTGATACAAAAAACCTTAAAATAACCTTATAAACGCATGATATACAACCAAATGTTTCCAACGAGGTAGAGGCTCAAAACTTTGACAGCGATTTCCCAAAAATGTTATTTTTTTACTTTTTTCGGTTTATTATTAAGCGTGCGATATGTACAATAAGGCTTCTGCTACTTACGAGAGCTGTAACCACTTTTTGCTTGCGTAATTTTAGATGTTTCAGAGGCCTCGGGTGTGGGGAGATTCGTCAGGGAGTGTTTTTGCTGGAAGGCGTGGCTGCAGCTTACACGTTGCTGTTGTGTTGTGTTGTTATTGTAATAACTACACGAAGAGAAATATGAAGGGGGAGTCACTTCCAACGAGTTTGGTTTTTCAGTATCGTAAGACCGCACTGCTTCTTCCTTTGGTGGTTGTCCGTTAAACTGCTTAGTATTTGTCTGTACATCTTGCAACAGGTTTTTAAGTGGCAAGGATTGTTTCGCCTGATGTATAGGGGATGACGACGACGATGTGAAGTGTGAAGAATTTGAGGAACCCGCAGACGATAATCGCTTTGACCGGTAACCGAACTTGTGTGCAGTGGAATACATTAAGTATGTAGTAGTTGGTTCGTGGGTGCGGCATTCAGGAGTAGGCTCTGGGGCTGGGCAGGGTATTTCGGTATCGCGTTTTGGTTCCGAGGTTGTTGGGTTTTGTCTGGGGCATGTGGTGAAGGATATCTCAGCGTCGGGCTCGAAGTCGGGTGAGGTTGACATGTCGCGTTCTTGCGCTGCCATCAAATGACGCGAGCACGTACAGCTCGGCCGCGCCACGCGTCGCAGGATCTCGTCGCACCACAGCTCGCACTGCACCAACACATTTTTGTAGCACTTGCACACCTGGATCACTTCTGCGGACGACAATCACGGTAGAGATCAGGAATCAGGGAGAACATTCACGTTAGGTCCGTTGGCGAAAGCGGACCTGTTAACCCTAAACGCTGGGGTTGAATTAACACCCGTCTTCCAAAATATGAGAACTAGAAATGCTCACGAGTTAATGACGAGAATGGGTTGACTCAAAAAAGTTTTCTGTTTAAAACAATTTCACAACAAGTAACTAAGTATACACACAACAAGTACAATGCTAAAATTTTGTTGTAACAAATAGCAATTACGATTTACAAAGATGTAAGGAACCTTACTTGCGTGTAGAAGATAAACAGCCAAATACATTGTAGCGTCATCGATGACCTCTGAAAACGGTCCAATATTAAAAAGGATAAAATTAAGAAAGAGCAATGGAAGAAAGGTCAGTTTACCAACAAAAATTGTTTACGGCTTGTTTGTTAAGTATCAGCCTATTTCACATGATATAGATTAAGTCCTAGATAGCTATTTGACAGATAATGCCATATCAAGAACTTTATTTGGAACCTCTGCAACTGGCCCTATAAGTTATGTCTTACCATCCATACGCTCATCTCGTTTTTCATACATCAAGTTATGCAGTTTAATTTGTATTTTCCTGACAACCACGGGGTCTGCAGCAGGTACAGCGAGTTGGTCGGTAGTTTTCCCACGCAATCTGAAATTTATTTTGTTACATTTATTATGGACGCAAGTTAAATCCAATCGGTACTTTTGGCAATCAATGAGGGAAGCTTATGTTCATAAGTGGACGTCCTATAGCAAAGATGATGATGAACATAACAAAATTGAATGTCTACGTGAAAACACCCTAATAATTAATCAAAACTAATAAATAGGACGTGTTACTAACAAGTCAGCACCCTCCTTGAACGATTTGCGAATAGATCCATGTCTTAGCAGCACACTATCTCCCTTTTTTCGAATCTCCTGCTCGAGAGTTTTTAACGCTTCGGTTTTTTCGGCTAATATAAAACTATGTTAGTAAATTCGTTTACACTTTTACTATTATTTATTATCATAATGATGGTTATAGAAACATACCATGAAGCATAACATACGACGTCAACAATTTTGAAACTTCACCAATGGTATCTGTAATCAAAGTAGGTAAGTATTGGATTTGTAGTTACAGGAGATAGCTACCGATATCATTAGCTCGTCCCGTCCTAGGTAATATCATTAAACATACGTAGACGACATATTAATGTTATCTTATCCGTTTGAGAGGAAACATGTTGTGCTTGGGACTATCGATAGCTTTCCGAGTCTATGTTGATGGCTTCGTGACAAACTTACCTTTCAGAACCTCTGGGCTATATCCGGCTTCGCCAGGCGGAACACCTGCCATCAAGTCTCGGAGCCTGTTCTGGGTTTCTGCTTGCAATGTTGGATTGGCACGTGATATGTGGTCCACGAGCGAAGTCAACTGTCGTAGACTGTAAAACCATAATAAAAAGCTATGGACCCCTAAAGAACTAACCTATAATTTACTAGCTTCTGCCAGCGACTTCGTTCGCGGATCATGTCGCTTATGCCAGGGACAACGGGTCGTCATAATCAAAGATCTGCTCCTATTGATTGTAGCGTGGTGAAAAATATACTATAACCAGCTCAAGAGTATGAATAATAATTGTACCAATTTTCGTTAAAATCCATCGAGTAGTTTTTTTGCTATAACGGTTATACAAACAGACACTAGGCAGACAAAAATTCTACTCATTGCATTTTTGGCATCAGTATCGATCCCTCATCGCCCCCTGATAGATATTTTGGAAATATATTTCATGTACAGAATTGACCTCTCTACAGATTTATTATAAGTATAGAAGAAGAAGAAGATTGGAGCTAACTAGTCCGAACATTCTTGATATGTTTTCGGTATGTCTCCTTCAATAAGAACAGAGTCTCCGGCTGCTTCCATTTCTTCCAACAAGTCAATATAAGCCTCGATTTTTTCATCTAGAAAAGCGAAACATTTTGAGCATCTAGTTTTGCGCCGAAATAAAAAATTCAAACTTGAACTATTTCTCTTACCGGGTTTGGTTACTACACCCGACAAGTAATTGGAAGTTTCTCTAATGTGATCTGCAATAAATTTAAAAATTGCAAGGATTAGTATGATTGTAAGAAATCCCAATGCCATGTCCACGCAATATCATGTGAAAAATAAAAATCAATTAGTTGGGGTTTTAATCATCAATTTTCAATCATCATCAATAATTATGTATTTGTTTTCGCACCTTTCATTTTCGCGTTCAACTTTCTTGCCATCGGACGATTACGGATCACTTCGTCCAATTTTTTATTTAAGTCATTAGCGACTTTATAGCATGGTTCTTCTACGTCTGCCAAGTTCGCTTTCTTTAACCTGCAATTAATATTTTTATCTAAACAATTTGTCGTTAGTAATGGTAATCACTCATTATTTTCAATTTTTTTAATACGTGAATGAATGAGTGAATATGGAGCGATTTTATATTTAGACTAGCTTCTGCCCGCGACTTCGTACGCGGATCCTGTTTTTTTTTATATAATCATTTTTCTCATCGTTTAAACCTTCCCTCGATCTGTACAAACATTTTAAGACCAAAATAAGCCCGATCGGTCCAGCCGTTCTTGAGTTATGCGCTTACCAACACATTTAGCGATTCATTTTTATATATAAGAAGAAGAAGATACATACCGTTGGGAGGCAAAGAAGTAAGTTTCTGAAGCACCATCTATTTCTGTGAGTATTTCGTTACCACGCTTCTGCATTTCTGATATGAGGGCTTCATTCACGATGGCGTCATAACCTGCCACGTAAATCAGAGTCTATAGTATAATTCTTTAAACCCGATGTGTTTATCCTAGTAGTAAAGGTACCGGTGTTTAAACTCACTTGTTGAAACAAAGAATTCTGATAATCTTCGAGCAGCCTCAATGACGACATCTGACAATAAAAAGAATATTACATAAAAAGTATTGTGTCCTAGAATAATATTGTCGCTTTGATCAATTATTACCTTGCATACTGTCATACAACTGTGGTGGCGTTACTTCGCTGACTAAAGTATTCAGTTTCTTTTCAAACTTCTTGTGAAGGCGTCCTGTGTCCCCGGAATCTTTTACTGCTTTATCAACCTTCATAGGAATTGGCGAGGCCAACCTACACAGGAAAGTATAGACATGTGAAATGTTTTAGAAATCTAGAACCGACGATGTGCACCATGATCTCTGTCTGACACAGGCTCTAAATTATTTGGTTGTCAGAACTATTAGTTAATTAACATAATGAACTTAGTGGGTTCATGAGTTTGATGTTGACAACACATAACATTATATTCACCACTAGTTTTCGCCACCAGATAAGTGGAGAAAATGAAAGTATTGAACCACAAAAAATGAAACTTGTGTACCCATACCCACCACTCTGAAGCCTGTGCATGTGTCAAGGTAGCTTGTGGCTGCTGATAGAGTATTTCATTGCCTTGCGCTCGCAGTTGCTGATGCAGAATGTCCAGTGCAGTTCGGCGTTCCCGATCATAATCTGCATGCACACATCATGGTTTAATATTTAGTTTTTTTTTTTACAATCAATACACAACTAAGATGACAAAGTTATATTTAAGTATAAAAACTAGTATACATGTAATCATAACAAGTTTACAAAAGGAGAAATATTGTAATAATGCACTTACCAGCACCTAGTGCTCCACCACGATATTGCTCTAAAATCATAAGGGTCATTATTATTATTTATAATCGAAAGAATTTTACGATTGAAGACTAAAAAAAATCTCACCTTGGTTCTCCCCGACCCCTAACTTTTGTCCGTCTGGTTCTTCATGTTTTCTGAGTGGATCTGTTTCGGCTAATTTTCGTCGTTCCTTAGTTTCACCACCCGGACCATAAGTAGGAGGCTGTCCTGGGACATTACCAGCGACTCCAGGCGCAAGAATAGTACCATCAGGACCAACAATAGGGGCACCGGGAGCTCCTACACCAGTAAGGCCTTGAGTAGCACCACCAGGTTTTCGTCCATCAATGGCAGCTTTTTGAAGGGCTCCTGCACCAGCGGGAATTTGACCAACGGTCACTGAACCATCGGGTAAGTACACTGTTCCATCGGGTAGGTATACTGTTCCATCGGGTAAGCACACTGTTCCATCTGTGCCGTACACGGTTCCATCTATGCCGTACACAGTTCCATCTGGGGCGTATCCTGTCCCGTCTGGCCCGTATACTATTCCATCTGGTTTGATGCCAGCAATATGCGGCACTAGACCAGTTACCCCAGGTGCAGAGGGTAGAACACCAGTGCCTTGGGCACCAGGTGCATGTCCTTCACCAGCTTTACTCGAACTTGGAATAGCTCCAGCAAGGCCTTGATGAATTTCTCTAGGGCCTTGATCACCTCCACCAGGCCCTAGATCTACATCATTAACAATTCCAACTCCTCCAGGGGCTTGAACTACTCCTCCAGGGCCTTGCACAATTCCTCCAGGACCTTGAACAACTCCTCCGGGTCCTAGAACTTCTCCACCTGGGCCTTGAAGCACTCCCCCAGGGCCTTGAACAACTCCTCCAGGTCCATGAACAACTCCTCCCGGTCCATGAACAACTCCTCCAGGCCCATGGACAACTCCCCCAGGCCCATGAACAACTCCTCCAGGCCCATGAACAACTCCTCCAGGCCCATGAACAACTCCTCCGGGCCCATGAACAACTCCTCCGGGCCCATGAACAACTCCTCCGGGCCCTTGAACAACTCCTCCAGGCCCTATTACAACTCCTCCAGGCCCTGTTACTACTCCTCCAGGACCTTGAACAAGTCCTCCAGGACCTTGAACAAGTCCTCCAGGGCCTTGAACAACTCCTCCAGGACCCTGAACAACTCCTCCAGGACCTTGAACAACTCCTCCAGGACCTTGAACAAATCCTCCAGGACCTTGAACAACTCCTCCAGGACCGTAAACAACTACTCCAGGGCCTTGAACAACTCCTCCAAGGCCTTCAACAACTCCACCAGGGCCTTGAACAACTCCTCCAGGTCCATGAACAACTCCTCCAGGTCCATGAACAACTCCTCCAGGACCTTGAACAACTCCTCCAGGCCCTATTACAACTCCTCCAGGCCCTGTTACTACTCCTCCAGGACCTTGAACAAATCCGCCAGGACCTTGAACAAGTCCTCCAGGGCCTTGAACAACTCCTCCAGGACCCTGAACAACTCCTCCAGGACCTTGAACAACTCCTCCAGGACCTTGAACAAATCCTCCAGGACCTTGAACAACTCCTCCAGGACCGTAAACAACTACTCCAGGGCCTTGAACAACTCCTCCAAGGCCTTCAACAACTCCACCAGGGCCTTGAACAACTCCTCCAGGTCCTTGAACAACTCCTCCAGGGCCTTGAACAACTCCTCCAGGGCCTTGAACAACTCCTCCAGGGCCTTGAACAACTCCTCCAGGCCCTATTACAACTCCTCCAGGCCCTGTTACTACTCCTCCAGGACCTTGAACAAATCCGCCAGGACCTTGAACAGCTCCCCCAGGCCCTTTAACAACTCCTCCAGGGCCTTGAACAACTCCTCCAGGGCCTTGAACAACTCCTCCAGGGCCTTGAACAACTCCTCCAGGCCCTTGAACAACTCCTCCAGGCCCTATTACAACTCCTCCAGGCCCTGTTACTACTCCTCCAGGACCTTGAACAAGTCCTCCAGGACCTTGAACAAGTCCTCCAGGGCCTTGAACAACTCCTCCAGGACCCTGAACAACTCCTCCAGGACCTTGAACAACTCCTCCAGGACCTTGAACAAATCCTCCAGGACCTTGAACAACTCCTCCAGGACCGTAAACAACTCCTCCAGGGCCTTGAACAACTCCTCCAAGGCCTTCAACAACTCCACCAGGGCCTTGAACAACTCCTCCAGGTCCATGAACAACTCCTCCAGGTCCATGAACAACTCCTCCAGGACCTTGAACAACTCCTCCAGGCCCTATTACAACTCCTCCAGGCCCTGTTACTACTCCTCCAGGACCTTGAAAAAAACCTCCAGTGCCCTGAACAACTCCTCCAGGGCCTTGAACAACTCCTCCAGGGCCTTGAACAATTCCTCCAGGACCTTGAACAACTCCTCCGGGTCCTAGAACTTCTCCGCCTGGGCCTTGAAGTACTCCCCCAGGGCCTTGAACAACTCCTCCAGGGCCTTGAACAACTCCTCCAGGGCCTTGAACAACTCCTCCAGGTCCCTTAACAACGCCTCCAGGGCCTAGAACTACTCCACCAGGCCCTAGCACTTCTCCACCTGGGCCTTGAATTACTCCCCCAGGGCCTTGAACAACACCGCCAGGGCCATGAATTACTCCGCCAGGGCCATGAATTACTCCGCCAGGCCCCAGAACTTCGCCACCTGGGCCTTTAACTAATTCACCAGGGACTGGAACCCCACCTCCAGGACCCTGAACTACTCCTCCCGGGCCTTTAACAGCACCGCCAGGGCCTTGACCTACACCACCTGGCCCTTGAACTACTCCTCCAGGGCCCTTAACTACACCTCCATCACCTTTAATGAGGCCTTCAGGACCTTGTACAGCAGCTTTGTGAACAACGGCTCCTTTTCCGGAAGCTTGCCCGGCCTTATCTTCGCTGGGCACTGCACTACCTGGACCTTGTTTTACTGTACCATCAGAAGCATACACAGTGCCGTCAGGCCCAACAGTAGTACCGTCGGGACCAGCAGTTCTGGGGCCTACTCCAGGTACTTTGGTTTTCGGACTACCTGCACGAACAGCTTTTTCTGCACCTACTGCTACATCAATACGTCCAGCGCCCGCTGCTGCATCACTAGTGCCTTTAGCCCTTGTCCGTTTGGGCCGATCACCACTTTCGTCAGATTCAACATCATCTTCCTCGACTCCGCCTTTTGCTTTTCGTTTACCCCTTCTCTTTGTTCTTCTAGATCCTCCTGTTTCTTCATCTTCGCCACCAGGACCAGCTGCTACTGCAGCTAATCTACGTTCTTCTCTGCAATGGTCAATTGGTTAAAATTATAGTGTTTGTGTTAAATCTCACGTTGTTTTGTAGGAAATCGTACTTTTGTCTGTCTAAATATATCATCTCTACAGATAATATTTATTTGGACAGACAATTAAAATTGAAATAGACATAAGAAACAACTACACACAGTTCTTGTTCAATATGGATCTGCCAGTCCTTATTATTACTTTTTTACCTGATAAAAAGGAATAGTGGAGTTACTGGGGCGTTAAAAACGGCAAAACCTCGGATCTCTCAGCAACTGAATAGAATTCAATGATTTTTTCGGCAATATCTTGTGAATACCATAAATAATAATGTCTACCTATTTAAAAGCTGTGCACTTGATTTTTAACACGCTTATACTAGGTCCACCTGTATGTAACTAACTAAATGTACCTAATCAAATCTAAGATCACTGATTTCACCATCTTCCAAGAACAGTAGCATCATGAAAATTGGCAGTTGTATGTAGTTTGGATGACAATACAATAATATGGTACTGTCGAACTGATCTCATGATGGAGCCGAAACGTATGAACTGGAACTTTATGATGGAACATCGTATCATATCCGTGTTTGGACTTTTTAGAAAGGTCGTGTAATGAACTTTGACCACGATAAGGTTTCAAGGTCTGATGAGGACACGATTTTTGGCTTTTACGTGCACTTATTAAATCGTGTTTTTCTACCAGCAGTGTGTGTCAGCTGGTCTACCCCCTCTAGTAATGAATCATATATTATTCGAAAGGTCTTTTCAAGTGCAACATTTCGTACTAACATACTACTCACAAATAGTTAGTACTTTAGATGCTGAAGCACCGTTAAATCGAAACATGTTTTACAGTTAATGTACCCCACCTCTATTCAGAAGTCATATATCAATCAAAAGGTCTTTTAAGCGCTACATTTGCACACCACTTATCAATTTTTAGTAACATGTGGCTTAACTAAGGTGTATTGCCGTTACTTAATAGGGATTTAAGGAACGATATCTTCCCTCTAGTAATGAATCATATACCAATCAAAAGGTATTTTTAAGTGTTGCATCTCGTCTTAACGTACCACTCACACTTTCTTAGTATTTTAGCAGATATAACTTAACTAAAGGTAATTGATGATACTTTGAAAGGTTTTTTAAAGAATAATATCCCCCCTCTATTAATGGGCTATATATTAATCGTTAGGTCTATGTTAGCGCTACATTTCGTCTTAACACACCCCTTATCAATTCTTAGTATTTTAGAAGGTGTAGCTTAACTACGGCGTAGTGTCGATACTTTATGTGGATTTAAGGAATGATATCTCTCCTCTAGCAATGAGTCATATACCAATTAAAAGGTTTTTTAAGCCCTACATTTTGTCTTAACACTCTACTTACCAAGTCTTAATAATTGAGAAGATGTGGCTTAACAAAAGTGTATTGCCGATACTTAAAATGGATTTAAATGTACCCCGAGGTGGTTTTAAGAAACATATTTCACGATCAGTAGGTGCTAATGCCGTTACCGCTAGTACCTAGCCCGAAATTGATCGTAGTACGTTGCAGCTGCCGTTTCTCCCTTCCCGTCCGGCTAACTGCTCATGGTCTCTTGGACTCCTCAAATTGAATGAAACGTTGGAAAGATGTTCGTCTTTCTCTATTTAAGTAAGATTTAACGTAAAACTAAAATAAAAAAAAAACAATATTAATTTTTCATATTTTTTTGTTTAAATAATAAAAAAAATAGTTGCACAATATAATTTTTGGTAGAAGATACGTTTTAGAGTATAAAGAACAAGATCCCGTTGGTTTTATGTAAATTGATTCAGTTGCCTAGAGATCCGAGGTGAAAACCCCCAGTAACTCCACTAGAAACAAAGTTCTTAGTTTAGTAGCCGTCAACAATAATTGATTATTTGGTCACACACCTGTCAAACCAAAATTTGGCTAATGGGCGGCCATTTGATGGCCGGTTTAAGTTAGGTTATATGTAGTTAAAGTTAAATCGAGTATGCGCGGCAAGGGAAAATGAGAACTGTCGGGGTGATCATCTTAGAGCGATATGTATGGCAATAACTTACGCAGCCGCTTTGGCCTTGGCGTTAAATCCTGCATCATCCAACGCTGCCAGTTGTTGAGCGTTTAAACCACCTTGGGTAGAAAAAAATATATATAACATTGAGCTTTTTGAACATTTTACCGAATTTTATAAGTAAACTTACTTTCCTTTGTAGCCTCAGTAGCAATAAATTTTGCTGCGATTTGAGCCGTTTCTGAAATAATTCACAAAAGTTTTTTAGACTGAACTCGCTTCGTTACTCGATATTATATCAAGTGTAGCAAATCCGTCAATAGTATAGTATAGTCAATAACCTTCCATATGTTTCTCAGCCATCGGTTTATCAGCCGGTACATCTTTTGGAAGTACGGATAACTGATGTTCAACATTCTCCAAAATAACGGGTGACGGTTTCTCACTCTTTAAGTTTGGAGCTTTGGTCAACCTAAAAAATAATTATTTTAACGACAAAGTTGGTGAATATAGTAATTCTGTTGGCACAACATTCTCAAACCTACAAAGATTTTTGTTTCAATTTTGAAAAATATTTTAGTAGTGTCAGTAGTGTATGTACAGACAACAGCACATCAAGTTACCACAATCTATCAAATTTCTGCAATCGATTTTCAACCTTATCACAATGGAGGTAGGGTAATGTTTGATTGGTAAAATTTGACATATTCGTATACGTTGACCTGCTGTCGTCTGTACCTATTCTATGAACCGATAGGAATAGCCAGGGAATTTAAAATTATTTTGTAGTAAGTACTAACATGTCCGCCACTTGTTCATGAGTTTTCTTAAAATTACCGACGTCTATAAATTCTTTATCCTTTTCTTTTTTCAAACCTTCTTGGATCACTTCCATCGCTTCACCTGTAAGTATCATGTGCGTTTAATATATTTCGTTATCATTTTTTTTTTGTCGTCACGGAAGTGAGTAGTTGTGGTGAGGAGGAGTATGGATATAATTTTAACGAGAACTGTATATATTATGTATATAAATGTTTTACCTCTTCCTTTTACTGCATCTGTCAGATGAGCCGCACCTTCTTTTGTAGAGTCTAAAAAATATAATATTTTTGTACTGTTATGTAAACGTATGTATTAATAAGTTATATTTTTTCATGGGTAACTTTTGTCAGAGAAAGAATCTTAAAAGCGTTAATTTTACCTCTTAGTACATCTGCCATTTTTTTGTCAGGTACAACAGCTTCTAGCTTCTTTACCATCTCCTTGTTTTTATTTTCATCGTGGGCTCTTGTAACACCCACCGGGGCTTTTTTAATTCTACGTTAAAAAGAAATAGCTTATTATTTCGAGTGCCGATAAACAACAAAGGAGTACTTCGTGCTATTGTTTTGTCATACATGCTAACTAACTACATACTATGCTAAACTCCATTGCGATAACATTAATAAATTGTACAAAATCTAAAATGTAGCATTTTCCCTTCATAAGGCTAGTCCCTTCTGGCAGCAAGTGTTTTTCTAAAACCAGGTTAAACTACGTCAAAAAATTCCTCTCCATCGCTGTCGACTGGAAGCGTGCATAAAAGGCTGGCAGCATTACCACGCTGGATGGCAATACTGATACTTTGTCCAAGGCAATAGCTGGCCCTTTGGTCACGGGAAGCTTCAACCAGCCGCTTCTAAACTTAAGTAGGTAGCGAGACGTAACGTAGTATCGTCAAACATTGTCCCAATGTTTATGGATTTAAATTTATGCTTTAGAAAAACTAAATCTTGAAAAATCGTCTATTATACTATAATTGTTAATTTTGTATCGTCCGTGTAAAGTGGTGCATTTTGTGGAATTTTGGATTCTACTGGATTTGAATTGTTTGAACTTAATTTGGAATAAAAGCTTTCGTACGTCTGGGCCTCGCCTCTCTTTTCTAATGTTATATTATAACCAATGAAGTTATTAAGTACCTATAAATTTGGAAAAATCGTAATTTTTGGTTAGAAATGATACTTCTCAGAGTACTCTCTTAACTGCTGATATCATTATGCATATAACTATATCAGTCGGGACTTACTCTTCTCCGCCCTCTTTGTAAGTCATCTTGTACGGCCCATCTTCTGCTATGATTTTATCTCCTTCTCGGGCCATCAAATCTCCTAATACTCGACGCTTTTCAGCGTTAGCTGAGAATCAGTTATCAGTTCCAGTAGTCTATACTTACTAATAAAATAAAGAGATTTTTTTGTTTCTTTGTACCATAAAGATTCCGAAACTATTGAACCGACTTGAAAACTCCTTTCACTGTTGGAAAGCTAGACTATTCCCGAGTAGGCTGGTATTTTATCCAGGTAAGGGCAGCAGTTCCCACGGGACGCGAGTGTAACGGCGGGAAAAGGGCAAGTCAAAAAATAAGAATAAAGCACAGACCGCAGACACTCGTGTATGATCTACTCTACCAATACTTACTCTCTGGAAATGGTGCCGCCAGGAACTTTGCAGTATTGTCGACTATGCCTGAGATAGCGAAAATATTTGTAATCAGATCTGGTGCATGACAAAAATCAAGTCCAAGACAAACCTAATCATATGTAATAGGATAAGCTGTGGGATGGAATTATGAAATGAGGCAAGTACAGGTTTTTCCCAACTATGTTGGGGTCGTCTTTCAGTCTAACCGGATGCAGCTGAGAACCAGTGTTTTACATGAAGCGACTGCTTGTCTGACCTCCACAACCCAGTTACGGGCAACCCGATACCCATTCATAAGACAGGTTGTCAAACTTTCTGGCTTCTGACTAACGACTGCCAAAGATGGTCAAATGACAGCCGGGACCCACCAGTTTATCGTGCCTTCTGAAACATGGAAGAACTCGTCACGACAAGATGGTCACCCATCCATGAACCGAATGCGCCAAGCGTTGCTTAACTTTATGACCGATCGAACCGCGCGGCTTTGATGTAGTCACGAGCTCTTCTACAAGTACTTGACAATTGTTTGTATAAATATTGTACTTCTTATCGATTACATATGTTTTGTGTAAATACAGAGAAGTACCTGGTATATGTTCGGCAAACTTTTCATTTGGCCTGTCCTTAGTAATATCATCCAATTTATTTTTGACTTTGTCGTAGGAGGATTTATCAACTTTTTCATTAGTTAGAGACGTAGTATTCTCAATCCTAAGAAATTGATAAAATTTTAAATCCACTGTTATAGAAATAGATAATGGGCAAAACAAAATATCACTCCTCTGTAAGAACAGGCGACAGCAGGTCAACCTACCCGAATCTGCCTTGCCGAAAAAACCTTCCACTATTGCGATAAGGGCGAAAATCTATTGAATGAATTTGGCGTCTGTACAAACCTTCTCGCAGCATCGTTATAAGTCTGGTCATATCCTTGCAGGTGTTCCAGATTTTCTTCTCCTTTCTCCTTCATACGGTCCACCACATATTTCATCGCATCCCCTGTTACAATTTATTCAATTAGTAGTTTTTCTGTTGCACTAATTGTAAAGATTTTTACTATTTACCTTTATCAGCTCCATATTTTGCCAAATTCAATGCTGCCTTTTCCATGGTGGCTAAAAAAATAATTATGTCGAATTACTGAAATATTTTCAAAGACAGCCTACTATAAGAGGTAACTATATTAAATGAACGATTTTTATCAGTTATACTACTTAACTACGACAATTCATAACATTACATAAAAATATCTTCTAAATGGATTATTAATAAATCTGGTTAAAATAGAGTATTACGTTTTAATTCTTCAGCAATAGTAGGAGCTAGTAGCGGTGGTATGTCTCTTTTCATTTCAGAGTTAATTTCGTGTGCCAACTCGATGGTTGACGAGGGAAGACCTTCTTGAGACGCCAGTTCTTGCAACCCTGGCTGTGTTGTTTTCAGCGGTAGTTGCGAACCTGGGCTCATCTCAGATACCACTTCGGTAGCCGGCGTTTCAACAGGAGCCGCGTTCTCCAAACTATCCCATGGATTAGAAATGTCTGTATTCTCACACATTGGTAATTGCATCAGAATTGTAAAATTTTCTTTGAGAAAATTGAGGAAAACTTACACCTCCGCCGCATCAGCATAGCTCTGTCCGAATGATTTATATTTATAAAGTGGTTTAGTCCCTAGTGACTTGTTGACTGCCGCCAATAAATTGTTTGGGTATCTATCACCAGCAGCTCCACCTGAAACAGTGTCCAGTGCATTGTTAAGTTCACAGTTATATTATCTTTTATTGAATAAATACTCTTATTAATGTCTTACTTCTTAAGGCAACCGGCTGCGATAGATATTTAGAGACATCATTGATCAAAGCTGAAAGGAGCAATTATCATTAATACTAATTATTACTTGTAAGGTAACTGCTTTTTTTACTTATTTAGATAAGATGTCTGTCAAGAGCGTATTTTCCTCGGACCCACGTTGGGCGCCAGAAATTAAATCTTTCGACGATGAAAATTATATTTGAGTTTGCAGGATTATACTGCAATGTGGGGAATTAGTGGTGTTGAATGATAAGACGTGTTGCTACTGCTATGTCTTATNGTCGGTGGCAAAATAAACACAATCAACTGACCTGCAGACACCTACTTCTAGAGCCAAGTGAAAAATGTTATTTTGTCTCCCTCTATTTCTTACGAAGTCATTAATTTTTAAGTGTTTCCTCATATGTAATCTGTTTCCTTTTACTTTTGACTCTCCGATAACCTTCTTTTTCTTGAGGATTTGACTTACTAGTACCTTTTTCAATGTATTTTTCGCGATTTAGAGTTTAACCGGATCCGGCACCGGATCCGGTGCGTTGGTGCCGGATCCGGTAGGTCTAAAAACACGCCGGATCCGCCGGATTACCGGATCCGCCGGACCGGATTGCAATCCCTAGATAAGACCGAAGATGTCCCAAGTGAAAATCTTTCCCGTAAAATAGGGTGTACCCAATGTTTTCTTTTATTTTGCCTTCTATTAAGATACCACCACAACACAACAATTTCGTCGTCCATTGTGCGCGCAGGT
>NWSH02000517.1:12200485-12211866 GCA_002382865.2 Heliothis virescens
CCCCCCCCCTGTAATTTCTAAACTACCAAAGTGAAAAATCTAAAAAAAATATATGTTATAGATCTTAATAAAAACTATCAACCAAAATTGGTTTGAACGAAATACAGTCAGTAGTTTTTGAGTTATAGCACTTTTTCAGTAACCGCAAACTATAACTTTGTTATTCATATATTTGTATGAAAAACGAAGTATTTTTTTGTAGGTACGTTTATTTTTCATAGATAATAAAACGGAACCCTTCGCGTGCGAGTCCGACTCGCACTTGGCCGGTTTTAATGTTATAGCTTTTGCCAGCGGTTTCACCCGCGTCCCGTGAGAACTACTCGGCGCACCCGGATAAAAAGTAGCCTATACCCTTCCTCGATAAATGGGCTATGTAACACTGAAAGAATTTTTCAAATCGGACCAGTGGTTCCTGAGATTAGCGCGTTCAAACAAACAAACTCTTCAGCTTTATAATATTAGTTAAGTTTCATACAAATATTATTGTCATCGACACTAATGATAATTATAATTATCACACAGTATAAAACATACTACTAATTGCACAGAAATCTTTCAACAAATCGATCAAAATCACATTTTGTACCAACTCACACTGTACTAGTCGAACTCTAAAATCCTTTGTCTAAGGTCAGGCAGGTCAGTCACCTAGGTCCTAGACGTCTGGAGTGTGACCTTATGTGACCTTAGCAAAGGTCATGACAAGTACTGAATGAAATTTTTGGGAGAGTAAGGGTCATGGCACATTGTACCAGCATAGCTCCAACCCGGCAAATAACGTGTCATTTAAATTTGAACATTAAATTGTATGACGTATGAAATATTTCATATCAACGTGAGTTGTTAGATAGGAAACGGCGGGCTGTCAGCGCGCGGTTTCCTATCTAACATTTATTCGCTGGGTAGTTTGTTCCACCATTTCTTCGTCCCAGATAAAACGNTGGCTGTGTTGTTTTCAGCGGTAGTTGCGAACCTGGGCTCATCTCAGATACCACTTCGGTAGCCGGCGTTTCAACAGGAGCCGCGTTCTCCAAACTATCCCATGGATTAGAAATGTCTGTATTCTCACACATTGGTAATTGCATCAGAATTGTAAAATTTTCTTTGAGAAAATTGAGGAAAACTTACACCTCCGCCGCATCAGCATAGCTCTGTCCGAATGATTTATATTTATAAAGTGGTTTAGTCCCTAGTGACTTGTTGACTGCCGCCAATAAATTGTTTGGGTATCTATCACCAGCAGCTCCACCTGAAACAGTGTCCAGTGCATTGTTAAGTTCACAGTTATATTATCTTTTATTGAATAAATACTCTTATTAATGTCTTACTTCTTAAGGCAACCGGCTGCGATAGATATTTAGAGACATCATTGATCAAAGCTGAAAGGAGCAATTATCATTAATACTAATTATTACTTGTAAGGTAACTGCTTTTTTTACTTATTTAGATAAGATGTCTGTCAAGAGCGTATTTTCCTCGGACCCACGTTGGGCGCCAGAAATTAAATCTTTCGACGATGAAAATTATATTTGAGTTTGCAGGATTATACTGCAATGTGGGGAATTAGTGGTGTTGAATGATAAGACGTGTTGCTACTGCTATGTCTTATGGTCATGGCACATTGTAGCGGCACCGCTCCAACCCGGCAAATAACGTGTCATTTAAATTTGAACATTAAATTGTATGACGTATGAAATATTTCATATTGTTAGATAGGAAACCGCGCGCTGACAGCCCGCCGTTGGCTTTTTTGTTTTGACGTTATGAAATACATCATACGTCATACCATTTAATGTTCAAATTTAAATGACACGTTATTTGCCGGGTTGGAGCGGTGCCGGCACAATTTGCCATGACGCTTAGGCGTATAATGTACTGCTTATTAGCAAGATGCTTACAGACTAAGTACACGTATGGTATGTCGGAGTAGGCTCGGCTGACACGCTACAATAAGATCAAGTATTTACATGTACGTAGGTATGTATAATTGGACGGTGTTAAAGGTCTACCTTTCATCGGAATCTTTAAATCCGGAGGTGTCCGCTCCTTCATGTCTTTTGTTAGATTCGTCTTTCCTTCATCAGCAATGTCTTTTACGGGCAGAAACGGGACAAGTGTAGGGGCATTTCGAATTCTGAAGTAAATATTTCAATATAATTTTATTTAATTTCAATGTAAATTTGTTTCTTACACAAATATTGTTAACATTATGTGAAGACTTACTCTTCCGCTGCAGTTTCATAATCCATCGTATATCCGTTTTTAGTTGCGAAAACATTTTTTGGATTTTCTTTCATCATTTGCAACATGGCAGCCATCGCAGGGTCTAAGAAAAATAAGATTTTGAAAAAATATTCCTGAATTATCTAAGTTTTTTATAAGTAAACACTAGAAAGATAATTCAAGTCATTATCAGTAACGACAAAGAATATACTACGTACTTAAGTGGCTAAAAATTACAAAGAACAAACCTCTGTCGCGAACAAATGCAGACAAATAATTGCCGGAATTGTTTATCACGTCTGAAATAATATAACTTGGTTAAGACTGGCTTCAAATATATTATGTAGAGTAGACGGTGTCATCTCAGATTTCATTCGAAATAAATTTTTGTATTTCATCATTCGACTTCATCCAGAGTAACCGACCTTCCATCTTTTTTGCCAGCTGTTTTGGAGTAGCGGCATCTACAGCCTTGTGGAGTGCATTTTTAAATTCTTTTGCAGTCTCAGGATCGGGTGGCACGGATGAAAGCCCTGGGGCTGACTTTAACCTGAAATCGGATTAAAGCTTTCGACCTTCATCCTTCTACATAGCAAGATTTAATATGCATAGCATAAATACTTTTGTCTTGGATACAACGTTCGGTTTTGTGGGGCTTAGCATATAAGAAACATATCTTTATGATATAAAGATAATAATAAATAATAAAAAGTACGTACGCGTGAGCAGCTGCGGTTTTAGTGGCAAGAGCGGGGTATTCACTGAATGGTTCACCCCCTTCCTTATCCAGTTCCTTGATCAATAAATCAAATGCTGGTCCTCGTTCAGCTAGAAGCATTATTTAAGAATGTACATGTAGTGTGTTCATATCCTAGTTTTCATCTTCCTCGATTTGAAATCATTACTTACCATTATCCACAGCTTTTTGAGATAAGTATTTCGAGCAAATATTCACCGTGTCTACAAATATAATAAAGCATCTTAGATTATCATAAAATAATTTCTTTTGTATAATGTTTAATATACATGTTCTATTTTATACCCGCCATGTCTTCTTTTAAATTTTCCGGAGTTACATTTTTAACCACTTTTGCTAATGCTGAATGTAATTGCTGTGACAAATTTGGATCCCCGTATTCTGAATCAAGAGAGTTAGCCCTCTCAAGTCTGAGAACAAAGCGTAGTTTTTGTTAAATTTGCATTTATTACATAGGTAATGTTAAATGCTATTCATGATTATTATACTAACTCCACGGCTGCTTGGGCATATGTCCGTTGAACATTACCCTGCTGATACAATTGTTCATCGTTCTTGTTTTTCATCGCACTGACTAACAACCTAAATGTCTTGCCTTTCTTTTCTGAAAAGTGATTCTTTCTTATTGTTGTCTATTATCGAATTAATATAAGGTGTGTACAAAAAAATGTTTTTAAGTTTTTATTTAATAAAAAATAATAGATTTCATACTATTATTCTCTGCATTCTGTGCCAAGTACTTTGAACAAATATCCACCATTTCTGAAAAGAAGTAAATAGATTAACGGACTCAGATATTTCAGTACCGAGCTACCATTGAAAAGGTAGTTACCTTCCATGGCTTTCCTGAGATTATCCGGAGTGATGTCTTTCATTGTCTCTGTTAGTTTCGCATTAATTCTATCCGCTACTTTCGTGTTATAATTTGTAGCTCGGAGACTCTGAGCTCGTTTTAACCTTTGAAAAATATGATTTGAGAATTCACAATAGCTATTCTGTTCATGCGATTCATATAATTATCTATTAATAGGTACATTTAAAGGATACATATATATACAGCAAGTCGTGGATACAGTAATGTATGTACATTAAAGTAATGTTACAACGTATTATTACTATTTAGGAATTCTTACGTATCAGCTCCCTCTCTAAATGTTTGATGGAACTTGCCAAGCGTAACCAATTTTTCGCTGCCTTTTGAGTCCATCGTTTTCGTTAAGACGTCGAAAGCTTCTTTCATGTTGCCTGATTTTATTAAAAATAGTGTAATAATAATTACATATAAGTGTATAATAAGAAATTCATATAGATTCTTATAGAATTCGAATATTCAGTACTTTATTGAGCCCGCAACTCTACACTTTGTTCTGTCTTGACAACTTACCTTCAAATTTTGTATGAGCAGGTGGAGCTGCAAATATAAATATGTAGAAAATTAAGCATCAATGATTTTTTTTAAGTTTTTGAACGGCTGAAGTTTGAATTAGTTACCTGGAAGCAGTCTTCCTGGCGAAGCCTGAAACATGTTTAAGAATGATGAATTTCACAAAAAGAATACAATTACCTATATGACGACATACCTAAATCTTCATTGTCCATCTGATACAAATGAACACAACGGATTTTTGTAATGGGAAGTGGAAAATCAGATGAAAAATGAAGATTCAGACGAAACTAATTTTGAAAAATTACCTCGATCTGCCGTGTTCACTTGTAGTAGATGGAAAGGGGAAATGTAAAAACCATATAATATTATATTTTTCTTTATTTTTTACATTTTAAGATTATTTGTTATTCGATATTGCCGTTTCAGCTTTTCGTTTGGTAAGTCTTTTCCGATTCTTATAAGTAAGTATAATTTTAAGTAGGAGCAGTTGGTTCAGGTCTATATACATAAGCTTTCTCAAGGACTGTTTCTAAATTGTCACCATACTGACATTCAGGATCCGTTATTTCCTTCTTGAACGTAAAGTTATGCTTCATTATTTGCTAATAAATAAATAAAGATTAATTTATGCAAAATTCAGGTAGTATTTGAATAGTTATTCGAATTTCGTATAATACTTACATCGCCCATCATATCAAGGAAGTCATCGGTAAACATTCCGTCACCTCCGTCCCCTCCGTCACCTCCATCGCCTCCGTCACCTTTGTGGCGTCCATATATATCTAGCAACAAAAACGTAACTTATCAAAATTGTAAGCAAGCAGAGCAAGTACCTTACAGTTTGAAGATAATTATATAACAACTAACGAGTGTGTACATAGAAATAAATTATAATACTAAAATTGACAAACCCCAAACCAGCTGCAGGTTTGGCCCGGCTAACAAAACGGCTGATCAATTATGTACTTACTACTATTTCTTCGCTCCAGTGTTTGTAGGTTTTGGCACTTCAGTACCCGAGGGTTTTGGTACTTCAGTACCCGAGGGTTTTGGCGACGTTGCTGGAGTACTTCCAGTCTGAGGCGTTTGAGCTTCAGTAGCCGGAGTCGCTGCCTCGGCCGGAGTGGCTTCAGATAGTGGTGTAGCTGGTTCAGTCTGCGGCGTAGCGACTGTCGAGCCCTCAGAAGTCCCCGCAGGTACGATAGTTGCAGACTCGGCCGGAGTCGTGTCCAGGGGCGAGCGGTCCTTATTGTGCGGTTCCCCTGCCGGCCTCACCTCGTCCTCGTAAAACCTATCCACTTCTTCACGCAAAATGAGAAACGTACCTTTAGCTGTGTTGTAAAACTCTTGAGATCCGAGAAAATTGGGAGAAAATTGGAAAATTATGAAGGATCGATTTGAATTTGTAAACAATTGTTCAAAGATTTAGTTTTGTTAGGACAACCAGTTTTCTCGGAATCAAATGAATCAAGATCAAAATATGAAACTCGTCAATGAACGATTGTCACAATTTCAAATGGCACGGCTTACCTTCATTTGGTGATTTATCTTTATAAGTAGGTACCGCCGACTCTATAGAAAGTGTTGACAATTATTCCTGACCAAGTAACCTAGCTATCTACTAAATACTGTCGTAACGTAACAAAAGCACTTACCTTCGTCTTCATCGAAATCCATCATGAGCATGCGATCATCCGATTCAGATAGAATTTCGTCAATCCAAACTGCAACCTGAACCACCAAAATTGAGTTTGGAAAAAGTTCAATTATGTAGGTTAATGATCAATTTCACAAGTTCCTGATAAAGCAGATAGAAACGGAGGCAGATAAGCCCATAGAAATGTTTTTAATTCTGACCACTTTTCTATGGCATAATCAGTCAGATAGCTGATAGCTATCGCTATGAGAATTCCATCTAAAACCTGTGAAACTGGTAGTAAGTTAAATAAAATAGATATACGTTACTTTATCAGCCATCTCCATCATAAATTTCGCTTTGGGGTGATTAGATTGACGCGACGGTGTTCTCATATGCATATAACCGCAAATCTCGTCCAAGATAATATTAGACAACCTTAACATTCTATAAACAAGTACAAAACAGACATTATTATGTATCCGATGCAACCAAAAATAGATGTAGCAGGCATTTTTCTATGTTTTTGTTACGTCGCAAACAGTCTCTGTAGGACTTAGGTTTTGATTAGACTGCTAAGAACCAGGGATTTGAAAAGTCCAACACTGGACCGATATAGAAAACTTGCTACGACTTACGACTTACCCATCAGCCAGGGAATATCGTCCAGGTCTTGATAGCCGCTGCTGAATGCCTCTAGCGAAAGCCACTGTAGCATTCCGTGCCCAAAGAAATCTTTTCTCACCGACCATAGCCAGCATGTCTCTTTTTATGTCATTTACGTGTTCGGTTCTAAAAAAGATTTTTATTTCATTTGAGGTCTCAGAGTCAGCTTTGCAACTGAGTATGAGAATTCAGAGATATACATGAAGTTTTTACAGAAAGTTAGGTAAGCAGGTACCTACTGCTCAAATGCTCTTTATGGAAATTGTTTTTTTTTTCATTTTTGATTTTTAACTTACGCGACAGTTTTCTTCTTAGTTTTCCTCAAGTTAATAAAATACTCATAGGCTTGATCTGGCTTGAAGGGTTCATCAGCATCCAACATAGCTCTTAAACGTGCAATCTAACAATAAAAAAAACATTATTTTATGTTCGGATAGGTGCCTATTTAAGCTAAATGAAGGCCTGAATGAATGCCGAAATTAGGGCGGTGCCGGTAGTGCCCAGGAAAGTGGAGAAGGATCCAGGAGGGATGTAAGTATATCAGGGATGTTAAATCTAGTATCGAAGTTAATACCAATGATTTGTACAGAGCTTTAAGTAGATAATACCTACATACTAGTAGGAGCAAAGTAACACCACATAAGTACTTGAATGTTACCGTTTCTGGAGGTAAAGTATACGCGTGTTCCCTCCACATGTAGATAACATTGCGCCGGAGAGGTTTCGACATGCGCTCTAGTCGGTCCGTGAGGATTGCACCGTGCTTGCGGAGGCAGCGAGCGTGTGCCCGCATAGCTCGCTGCGTCATCTTCACATCTGTTGCTTTTGGGCCCCTAGATAAATATATAAGTTTCATCATAAGGAGCAAAAAAAAGAACATTACTTAACTGCTGATTCCACTTCCCGTTTCGCTGCCACTGTGATTGCACACTTAGGAACACAAAATCAGGGGCGTATAAGGTAAACACACCTGGGTCTAGCTGGCTTAGGAAGAGCTCGTAAAGATTTTGGCGGTATGGATTTATGCTGCAGCCGAAGATCATGTCCAGCTATGATGGTGTCAGCCACGGATGGTGGGGCTGGCTCCAACGTGTATGGTGGATATGGAGGGAACGCTGCCACCTTGGGAGCAGGCGTCGCTGTTAACGAGAAGAAACCTTTTTAGCAACCAGAACAAATAAGAGGTGTACTAATTAGGATTAAAGTGCTTTTAATTATTATTGCACTGTATTATCTAGAAAAATAATCTCATCTGCTCTACACCACTAGCTCAATTTTATTAATTTTGACTAGGCATAAAATATAGATTCACCGAAGTATGTAACTAGATTAGATAGTAGATAGTAGACTAGATAGTAGACATTTTCTACATTTTTTTAAATACATTTGCTAAAATAGGCATCGTGGTGAATGAAAAACTTGATAAAAACGAGTCGGACTCGCGCACGAAGGGTTTGCGGCAACAGAAACACATCATCAGTGAAAATTTTAAGTCTATCTCACAACAAGTTCATGAGATAGGTAAGTACTATCTGGTGACCGACGGAGAGTAGTCTTATTATTATTCCCGTTTGACCCTTTGGGTATCTAAGAACGCAAAAAGGTAAATGGTGATTTGATTATGATGCCCCAGCACATCAACCTACCACAATCAAATGTCTTCTGTAGATGTTCAACCTTATCAGTGGAAGGTTAATGTTCGGTTGGTAAAATTTTACAGATTCGGGTAGGTTGACCTACCTAGTTTCCAGGAAATCTATTAGGTAGGTACCTACTAATTTAATAACGTGAATATCAGTAGGTGGAGCTGTTAACTAATAATTGCCACTACTTTTCATATTATAATAGGTAGATTGTGAAAACGCGTCAAAGTTGGTACTCAGGTAAAGTAGTCCTGCTTTCTATGAACGCAGTCTTAGTTCATCATCAAATATAGTGACACTAGCGACCCGTCCCGGCTTCGCACGAGTGCAATGCAAAATAACAGTATTTCGGTCAGTGGGCCATCTTAGGGGCAGAGTATTTCTCCACTATTCAATGGATGTTAATAAACATATAAAAACCTTCCTCTTCAATTACTCTATCTATTAAAAATCCCGCATCATGATGACCCACTGACCCAAAATCCGTTGCGTAGTTTTAAGGATATAAGCATAAATATGTAGGGATATAGAGACAGAGAAAGCAACTTTGTTTCATACTATGTAGTGATTTTATAGAACCACCATAAATTACAATTACGATATCCGTTTACCTTCTCCATCTTCCACTCCGGAGACAGGCGCCTCACTAGTAGCTAATTCTGACGGTGTAGCAGACATTTTGTAGATGTTATAACTGCAACTTGTCCTAGAAACAGTCCTTTTATTCTCTGAAGATATTAATAAAATTGAGAGTTTATTATCAGTTTCTGTCGATTTGCTTGCATTTTAAAGAATGACACTTATTTCAAAAATGACTGATGTGACTCTTCTTTCAGATAATTGTATACGGCCTGTATCTCATCACATCAGTAGAATAAAACCTTAACTTTTTTACCCCTGGAGCGTTCTTCAAGTTGGTCTCTTATCTTAAAATAACGCCCTTTTCAGTTCTTCTAGATTAATTTGAGGACCTTCTGAGTTGAAAACAGTAGGAAAATCTGAAAAATCAATATAAGTAATAAAAAAACATTATAAAGTGTGGCAATAATAAATTGATAATGTCAAAAATTTCAAGTCAATTTTTGCGACACATGCTTGACATTTGCATTGACATTGGCATTGGCGAGCTGAGTCAAACAAAATTGAATTCACAAAAATAAATAGAAAAGCTAATTGTGTTCATCGAAGACAGCGAATTGCACAATATTTATGTAGTGATTCATAAGTTCACACACTTCTTAGCCGGAAAGTCCATAATAAAATATTCTTTGTTGAAGAAAACAATTTGAATCATGGCCGAAAATAGAGGTATGTTATTTACTAATATATATCTCTTCTAATAATACAGCCGATCTGCTAAAACCAAAAATGGCTTTTATGTATGTTGTTTCTATACTTTAACAGTACCTATGCAGAATATTTATTTTCACGAATGATCCTTATTGTTTGATAAAATTGAATTACTTTATACCCTAATCAATCAAGAATGCAATCTTCCAGTTTTAGTATTATAATAAAAAGATTAATTCTCAATTTCCCGTTCACATTCTATATTGACCATGCCCATTTAAACGGGCTTAAAAAAAATGTGGAGGTTTTTAATTCAGATTCTTTTGTATCTGCTGTTTTTTTTTTAATTTCAGTTCTTGTACCAGCTGATCGGTACTTCATGTATAAAGCGAACAGTGGAGGCATAAGATTTAAAATGAAAACTTTTGGTCTTTATCCTGAGTTGACATTGATAGCAGCACATGACCCAAATCTTTGTCTCTATAAGGTAGGCTAAGTAGATTTGTTATTCCACAATTCAGTACATGATCAGCCTTTACCTTTGTCATTAGCTTCTGTGGGCCAAGACGTGATATTTATTAACTTTTATCATTTACCTCAAAGAATAAATAAAGAAATGTATAATCCGAAACTACTATAATGTTCTTCAACTTCAAATTACATGTGTCGCTGGTCCTTTGAATGTAAAAAAGAGAAATAATAGTGAGTCACTTCTTTGTTACACTAATTATGATTAACAATAAGATATTGATACCACTTTACAGATTACACTTGGACAAGAAACCAGAATCTACAATTTGGGAGATAAGCAAGAAGAAAATTTTCCCATAGGAGACATTCCAAATTTTCATGATTTTAGAGAGTATTATCTAACCTGGCATAGCAATAAAATTAAAATAGGTGAAGTGGACCATAAACCATTTGTAAACTACGATAGAATATATACAGAACCGATAATAGGATTTATTTTATTTAGAACGGAATGCAGGCATTCCATGCCAGTGGAGTGGATTATTGAATGTAAGTTATTTTTAATAGAGTTCCCAAAAAGGAGGTTCTCTATTCTTTTGTATCAATTCAAACAGATTCAAACAAATCAGTAGAAAGTTACTTGCCTGTAATTGATGTTTTTTTTTTAATATTTAAAACTTAGCATGGACAGTCACATCCTTAACGCTGTAACTTCAGCAGAACCAACATACTGGCCTAGTGATCCTTCTAAAATCCCTGACCTAATTGACTTTTTCATAACAAAAGGACTGTCCATGAATTACATGAAACCGGAGTCTTGTTACGATACCTCATCAGACCATACACCGGTCTTGTTAACTGTTAGTACAAAAGTCATTGAGAAACCATGTCCACCTAAATTACACAATAAGAAAACTAACTGGGAATCGTTCAGGGACTTCATAAACGACAATATTCAATTAAAAGTTGCACTGAAAACTCCAGAGGACATAGATAATGCCGCTGAATATATCACCTTATTGATACAAAGAGCGTGCTGGATCAACACACCTGTAGGTAATCAAGTCAAAGGGTCGACCAACTATCCGTGGGAGGTTAAAAAAGCAGTGACCGAGAAAAGGAGGCTTCGTCGAACATGGCAACAAAGTAGGCTAGAACAAGATAAGTCAGAATTCAACAGCGCAGCCAGAGACTTAAAAGAACTACTTAGAAAATGGCATGACGATACTCTGGAAATGCAGTTGGAGTCACTGACTGCAACTCCGTCATCTAACTACTCCCTCTGGAAATTTACAAAAAACTACA
>NWSH02000517.1:12214860-12233724 GCA_002382865.2 Heliothis virescens
GTGAAAAGTTTTATTTTTTTATACCTTTCAGTGTTTTTTTGTGAAGTCGGTTTTGTTTTTTTTTGTAAAAAGTTTTATAATTTTGCGGAAAATATACAGACGACAACACATCAAGTTACCACAATCTGTAAAATTTCTGCAATCGATTTTCAACCTTATCACAATAGTCGTAGGTTAATTTTTGATTGGTAAAATTCGACAGATTCGGGTACCGTGACTTGCTGTTGTCTGTACAGTGCATCCTATCAAAATAAATAAGTATTGCATTGTTATAAGATTGGTACGTGGGAAGCTTAGTATTTTGCGGTTTAGTTATTTATGCTTCAGTTTATTTACAAACACAGGATAAAGAATAAATTGGTGCTTCTCATAATAGATTAATAATAAGAAGGGAATCAGTAAAGATACAGAAATGAAGTAATCATCGACATTAACGTTTTTGTTAACTAGTAACGGCAGCCATTGTATAGACGACAGCACATCAAGTTTCCAGAATCTGTTTTCTGTAATAGATTTTCAACCTTATCACAATAGTGGTAGGTAAATGTTTGATTGGTAAAATTTGACAGGTTCGGGTCCCGTGACTTGTTGTCTGTATCTCAAGTTCTGCGAGATGGTTCTAAAGAGTTACTGCGGTCCAGGTATACAAAGGGCTCAAGAAGGAACACAGTAGGTTTCAATTAGTATAAGTCTGACACTCCCTCACGCTGCACCCGCTGCGGGAGGGGTCTTCTGATGATTTCCCACCGAAAATGTACCTCAAGTTACCAAGTTTTCATCCAACAATAAAAATACCCCGCAAGTTATTTCTAAGTAAGTTCCTTAATTAGTTTGTTACCAAGCAATATGAAAACAGAATCCGTATCGGATCACTTTGTTGTGCCCGTTTTTGTGTTGAGACCCTATTTCTAGGGAACGCCATAAGGCTTCGAATTGAAAGTTGGCACAGTTGTCCCTTAGTATTTGTGGGTCGTAAAAATTTGAAACTTACGTACATATTAAATACGATTGTTACTATGATGTTTTCATTACTTACTTCCCCTTCCGCTATTTTTATACGCCGCTAAATATACCAAAACTTTTTTTTGTTTTAACCAATTTTTGGCTTTTGGTTAGAAGACATTTGATAATGTAAAAACTTCACTGATCTTTAATTTACATTTTCAATCACATTGGTATCGTTTATGCTCACGTTCTTTATTGTTTTACGTATCATCTTCCATGACTTGATCTGAATGAAATATATACAGACGAGGTATGTTATAAACTTATAATTACTTGATTACAAACTCTTCAGAAGTACAAAAACTTGACGTACATACAAGCGATGCAGTGTTTACTAACTTCGCTATTACAGCTACTTCTGCAATGCAAGGTCAAAAGATCTTTATATTTTGTGAGGTCATTCTTCAGACATTTTGACCAATTCATTACCATTCCTAATTATTTACGCGCGTCTCCGTATTGTTTGCTTTTGTCCTACTTTTTTTTAAATAGACGTACGGTTCTAGCTTTTACGACCACGGTCCGGACATTTATATCCGTGCTTTGGTTTCAGGAAAATAACTTAGATCTACCAATTTTCAAGCCATTCCAAGTAAGGATTCAGAGACAGATTGTGTTATTAATTCTGCACTTTCATCGATAACAGATTCCTTCTGATACGCAGTTGCGCATATGTTTGCCAAAAAAACTGTCATGAACTGTCACAAAAGTACGGGCAGTAGGTGAGTCGAAGTTAGTTAAGCGAAGACCAACACAAGTTTGATAACGAGGCATATCATTAAGCATGAGTGGAGGGTAACAGGCAGTAGGGCATGGTAGGGCACGCAACGCATGTGGCCGGGACGGTGCCGACGCATCTGGTGACGAGGGGGGCGCGGCGGGGGCTAAAATTAGTACCGGAGCGCCACGTGCGCTTCGAACGAGCATCAGTCCGCGCTCAACCACCACGACGAACGGTCGCTCCCGCACACACGCCAGTGTTTACTACTGTAACTTAACCTACACACTCGTGCGACCCGTAGCCTGGTAGACCGCGACAGCGGCGGCAGTGACAGTGTTAGCAGAGTGCAACGGTGGCCGGCGCGACGGAGGCTGTGCAAGGCATGTTGATGGCGGGCGCTCTGCCGGCCGAGCCCGAGGGGCTGCTGGCATTAGGCGCGCTGCCGGGACAGAAGGATACCACCTGGACCAAGTTGTTCGTCGGAGGACTCCCGTACCACACGACAGACAAGAGCCTCAGGGAACACTTCGCAGTCTACGGTGATATCGAGGAAGCAGTCGTCATTACAGACAGACAGACCAGCAAAAGCAGAGGATATGGCTTTGTAAGTATTTGTATTATACATTGAAGGAATACTCTTCGCTATCCGGCTATAACCTGAAATTGACTCGTCACTCAAACATTTTCCTGAAACGAAAGCATTAAATTGACACGTAAACTTTAAATGCTCGTGCGCAGTCGACTCGTGTCGGCTCTGAAACAGCGACCGTATCGCACAGTTAGCGCGTTATCGCACCTCATTGCTACCTACATTATACCTAACCCACCGGCAGCTAAGTACATACATGTACACATACGGTATATCGCGAAATTACATCAAACACGGAAGTTGTTTCACGCAGGTATAAATGTCAAACAAGCTAGGTACTTACTGAAAATAGAGGGCGCGATGCGCAATACTCTGAAGTGCATCATCATTGCCGACGCTTTTCACTTCAGGGCAGCGCAGTGTCATATCGGGAAAACATTCACCTTGCCAAATGTAGCATGTCAGGGACACGTGAATCAGGAATAATTTACAATAGCTAGAACTTTTTAATATGCATCGATACTCCTTGACGAATGTTTGTGTGAATAATGAATTTGCCGCGCAGTATAATTTCATGATTTCTTACCAAGTTATAAGCTGTTACGAATAGTATTATTTCTAAACAACAGATGCAGCAAATGACGTTTTTTTCAATGCAGCTAGTTTAATGTAATAAAGTTCGAGGCTTTTTGTTTGGTGCAGCGTGGGGCTCGTGGGAAATGAATCACAACCCCATTTTCAATTCGTGCTAGGGGTGGTTGGACCCTGAGGGAACAGAGCGCGTAGCACCCTCGCTATGTGACATCCAAATAGCTGTAATAATCGCAATTCATCGTTCGTAACACTTTTCAATGTGTTGTAAACTAAAATTTCATTTTCGAAAGCTATCCATAAACTTGATAGTCTAATAACTTTAGTTCGACAAAATGATTAGTGTTTTGGAACATAATTGATATTAATGCATTATTTGTACGAGGAAACAATCAAAGATTCGTTATGGATGAGATCTTAAGACCGTAATTAAATTTTTATTTGATGGCTTTTTATGCAAATTGGTTTTATGAAAGCTAAAAGACTTGAGTTGTAGTTATTGATATAAAAAAAAACATTATCTTTTAACAAGTCAAAAAATCTATTTAGCCGCCAAACAGCGTTGATTAGCTCAGAATAAAGGGTATGGTTGTCGATAAAATATAGCATTGAGCAATTGCAACAATTTAGATTACGACTGTTAATTATCATCTAATGACATGAAAAGTCGCACCTTATACATACGTATTACACAACAGTCTCAAGAGTTAACACTACAAATGCTCACTACGCTCTTAGCTGGTGCAAGTCCCTTTGCTCCACATAGCCAGTGGGTCGAAGCGACCGGCGCGGGTTCCAGTCGGGACGTGCTGAAGTACTCATGGAAAACAAAAGAACGTCATCTGATAGCACACCGAGCACTGAGTAGACTTAACAACGAGGAACAACGCCATAGAATGCTGAGAAAATAATAAAAAATCTATGAACGCGGAAAAAATGCTTAAATGTCATTATGACACAAATTTAATCACAAAAACTGTACAGTAATGTGGTGTGACAAAAAGTTTTGGGTGTTATTATGAATAGCTATGTGTGAAATAAACTTGTAAACAAATTGTTTCTCATGGGGATATGCAGAATCTGAGAATCTCAGAGATGTAACCATATCGTAAGCATCCCCCAAGCTGGGGGATTTGATCGTACTCACCGCGCTGGGCACGCGTGTTGATGAGCGTGGTGTGAGTTATTTTTTGCTTCGTAATACTGCTGCCCATTTCCAAGCAAGGCATTTAATATCTCACGTGGTGTTGCAAGGTAGTTATACCGCCAACATTCGGTCGCCACAGCCTCGTCCATTTTTCAGTAGGGTGGCAGATGAGGTTGGCAATTGATTAACCATTGTTGTTCTGCTTACCTATTAGAGATAAGAATTCGACATAACTTGTATAGGGCTGATGTAAAAATTCGATCTCTACTTAGTAAATCCACAGATAGAATATTGGGTAAAGCCCAACTAAACATAATTTCACACCATTTTTCCCAATCGTCCAATCGTAATACTTCCAAAATAAGGTAGTAATCAGTAACTTCTTGAAGATATGGATAACAGTGTTTAATAACGTGATTGCGTCTAACTTTCCAATCTTTATCTCTTAATCGGCAAACGGATCTTATATGAAATTCAGTTTTTCTAACATATAACATAACACTATTATTATCTAATAAAAGTTATCGATGTGAATCGATAAGTTTTGGTAAGTTAAGAAAAATACATTATACTGTGGAATAGTTATGATACGTGGACACACAGCCCCATGTTATCTTTCATGTGCATAATGCATAATATGTTATATGCGCTCTAATATGAAGCTTTTCTAACGAAGATTTTTCACTTTTACTGAAAACTCATATTTGAAACTTGAACCAAATTCAAAGATAATTTCTTACAAGAATGTCACAAAGGGAAACTGATAGAATTAAAACCACTAAAACTAAAAAAAATCTGGTCCTTTTAGATTCTGAAATTTACATGTAATAAGAATTAAATGTAAATTTCAGAATCTAAGGTCTTTGATAGTTCAGAAGAAGAAGTTGAATT
Source organism: Heliothis virescens (assembly GCA_002382865.2). Taxonomy (NCBI): domain Eukaryota; kingdom Metazoa; phylum Arthropoda; class Insecta; order Lepidoptera; family Noctuidae; genus Heliothis; species Heliothis virescens. The sequence goes on from NWSH02000517.1 coordinate 12,219,805, forward strand.
TGCTGTTTTCTCTAATTTGCTATCTCTGATCATCATTAAATACATTTTTTTCAGAACATGGAATACTTATTAATACCTAAGTAACTCTATCTGTGTGTCACGCAATCTAAAATAGATGATTCGATTGAGATAAAGTTTTGCACTGAGATCGGCAGTACCCAAGAGATGGACATGAGCTACTTTTTAAGTGGGGGATACACTAAACGGGGCTTAGGTCCCCTAGGACATGGGTAAAACTGCTTTCGGTTAATGCAGTGCTGTCTGATAATGCAGTACAATTTTACTGTATTTGGTGCCTCGTCATTTCTGAAGGTTAGCTATCAGCTTTTTGTACTCCTCTCTGTACATAGCCAGCTGGAATGGCCACTCGGTAAAACCGATGCCGGTCCACTCCCGTATATTCCGCAACCACGACATCCTATACTACAGTTACGTAACCAAATATTTCTTTTAATACACTGGATGCACATTGCATTGCTACAAATATGGAGTTCCGATAAAAATAAAGTATTAACAAATCAATTTTGCATACTAAATGAAGGTGCATGTCCAACCTTTCAATTTAATTTGCTTATTTGCTTCATGGCTAAATCGAGGTCTCTAAAATACAAGATCTTCATTACAAATTTAGCGTTCATTATTGATTTATTCTTAAGTTCAAGGGTAAAATCATTTGGTTTCGAAAAGAACGGTTTTTGCTACTAGTTATAAACATCAGTGTTACACATTTTTTAACTCATTTAAATTGCTATTTTATCAATAAGTTTAGTAATATTACGAATGCGAAAGTGTGTATGTCTGTCTTTTTGTCTGGTGCGCTTTCACGCCGGAAAGCTAGAATATAAAAGAGGACATAGGACACACTCTTATAGAAGAATAATATATTTTATCCGGCTGCAGAAAGTAGTGCCCACGGGACTCCGGTAACAGCTAGTAGACTTTAAAGATAATAGCATAATACTGATAACTCCATTTATATGCTTTGTTTAAACTTACATGAAATAATTTCGAGTAGTTGATAAATTGAATATAAAAAAATGATTTTGCTCGTTTTGATTATTTTTTAAAAATATTACTCAACAATTATCTATAATACTCAAACCTAAATGGCCAGCTACACACTAATGTAATGGTCAATTTAATTAAATAACAACTTCCGATAACTTTACCTTCATTGTTACTCGTAAAAAATGCAATACGTAGAATGACTTACTTGTTCGTGTATTAAAGTTCATAACAAAAATCTTAAGACACTTTCAGTAATACGCGTTTAAAACACTATGATAAAAGGTCATTTATTCAAAGTAGGCTGAAAATCAGCACTTTTTGAAGGTCACGTTTACAAAAGAGTCCCAGAAACGCCCGGTTTCTAAAAACTTCCTATATGTTTTAACTGGGAAGAAGTAATGGTGGAATAAACTCCCCAGAAGCTATGAAATAATAATTCTTTTCTACATATTTAAGTTTATTAAAGAGTGTTGTATGAAGTGCGGTGATATGGGCGGATCTTGGACACGCCTCCTGTGGCTACGGGCTACGTCGTAGACTTTTAAGGCTACACTATCAAAACGTGCTTACAAAATTTATTTTATATATTTTGTATCGAAATTTTTAGTAAAATATTTTCTCTATTTAAATTGATTAAAATGAAATAAAATATATTCTGATTATGAAGGCCATAAAAATAGTTTTATACTTAAATGCGGGAAACTAAAGTGGTATCAAGTCGAAGAATATTAAAATCATGACTGTCTTTATCTAGACAATGGAGTGTGTTATTTATTTATGTTTCCGCAACTGTGAGGGAATATGTCACCGTGGAGCTAATAGTTGTACCTTTCTGATACTATAAGTCGTTGCGGTTTTTGCCATTTAGCCGTCGATATTGATTCGATATAGATTTTTTTAGAATCTTAATAACATTTAGATTTTTTTAGAATCTAAATAACATTTAGATTTTTCCCGAATTTCTTAGAATTAGATCCCGCCTGCGGTTTTACACGCATTCCGTAGAAACAATGCACACTGATAAAAAGTAACACAAGCCTTCCTACAAAAATGGGCTATCTAACACTGAAATCTTTTTTCATATCGGTCTAGTACTTCCTGAGATTAGCGTGAACAAACAAACTCTTCAGCTGTACATTTAATATTACCTAGGGCAGATCAGGGAAAGTGAATTAGTAGTGTATTACATAAATGTGTGTCGTTGAAGGTTGAAGTGCCCGCAGACTAGCAGAATCGCTGATCGTTAAGTAATTTACTGGGTACCTTTTTATTGGCTTCATACAAGATAAAATCTTCTGAACGTTATAACAGAATAATCATCTTCATCATTATAACGTTAAGTTTGTTCATCTTATGATGAAAGGCTAATAAATATTATATCTTAAAAATATTTAACGATATTAACTGTAAACACTTCTTTCATATATATATATTTTTAATCTTGTAATTATCTTGTGAAATTCAGAACTATGTTAAATTATAGTCTAAAGCATAAATAAATACCTAAAGCTGCAATAAATAAGTCAGTATTTTTTTTTGGAAAATTCACAGTATGGTTCTAAAGTTTATTCATTTTCATTAATTATTCAGTCTATTATTGTAGCTACATTTCTACTAATGTAAAAATAAATAACTAGCCCATCTATAAATTTACAAAAATATTTACATCAAAGACACGTACTTGAACAAGTGCTACACTGAAAAGGAAAATTAAAATGCATTCATTCTGCATTCTCGTCATGTTTCAAGTAAAATGCACGACGCACATTCAAATTATGCATATACCTACAATTGATAAGTTGAACCGTTGAACGGGTAACGGATAAGTTCTATATGACGAACACCTTTTTAGGGGTCTGTCCCCAAAGGGTAAAACGGGACCCTATTACTAAGATTGCGTTGTATGTCTGTCTGTATCCAGGCTGTATCTCATAATCCGTGATAGCTAGAAAGCTGAAATCTTCACAAATGATGTGTTTCCGTTGCCGCTACAACAACAAATACTAAAAATTTTAAAAAATATATACATATTAAGGGGGGCTTTTCACAAGTTTATTGTATGGGGACCCATACAATAACCACATGAAATACAGAAACCACAAATTTTAACAANTGATGTGTTTCCGTTGCCGCTACAACAACAAATACTAAAAATTTTAAAAAATATATACATATTAAGGGGGGCTTTTCACAAGTTTATTGTATGGGGACCCATACAATAACCACATGAAATACAGAAACCACAAATTTTAACAATGTTATTCATATATTTGTATGAAAAACAAAGTTATTTTTTGCGGCCCGAAAAATGTTTGTATTTTGGCTTGTTATAGGTAATAGATACGTTCACTTTTCAGACATAATGGTACGGAACCCTTCGTGCGCGTCCAACTCGCACTTGGCCAGATTTTTTGCATAAAGTTGAGCAACGTTTTACGCAGTAGGTACACAAAAAAGTACAGCATTTTGCCTAATAGTGATTACGCCGCCATCCATTACTTTATCTGAATCTATTGAATTCTGCGAAACTTATCTTAAGGAAGCTGTATCATAAAAATATCAAATTAAAAATCGGTAGCCAAGGTTATCAATTTTTATTTAGGTGATGTTGCATTTTTTTAAGGTAAAGTTAGTGATTGTTTCAGGAAAGTAATTTTAAAAATGTACATTTGTTCGGTGTACTGAGTAAATAAACAAATTGTTTTTATGACTGAAACCAATTGCATTAAGAATTATGTAAGAGGTAAATGAGAGTAATAGCAGATTCCAGTAATATTATATTGGTGGAAGTTTTTGTGAAGTGTGTTCTTCATGCACAATCGGAGACACCAGTCGTTATTAAATTTTAATGTTTATGGAGGTAGATAGTAGCCTGTATAAAACCATAAGCAATGTATTTTTTGAAGGGAACTAACATTCAAAGGACGCGATGCAACTAGTTTTAAAGAAATAGTAACTGTTGCTCAAGCGTTATTCAAAGATCATTTCGGCAGAACAATCAAAACTTGGAGCCAATCAACTAACTGGCAGTTAGCCGCGCGTTGATAGTATGCCTTATCGCACTCCGCGGCTAACTACGATTTGTACGGCTTACGTTATGAAGTGTGCAACTAACCGAACCATATATTTAATTTATACATTGCTCCTTTATAACACTAAAAATTAACATACAATAGGTACATATCACATTTCAAAATCATGGGCAACATTGTTTAATATAATGTGTGATTATTGCAAAATAACAAACTACGGAAATTAATGCGTAAGAATTTAACTAACAGTCACAAAAAATATTTTCGGTGTCATGGGAACACATATTTTTTACGATCAAAGACAAAATACATGAATCCAAATGAACAGTATGTTGATCAGGAAACGGACACGAACCCAAAAAAAGTAAATCTAAATATATTTTAATTTTCAATTCCAGACTTTCGATATCTGGAGGTCATCAGACATTTGCCTTAAAGCAATGTTCCATTTTAAAATGAGCCCCCGTTGTTACATTGTGTGTTTCCGACTATTCAAAGTTCAGGCCCTAGCGGGGGACGGAGAAGGTCAATTGAAAATGGTCGATTGTATAGTAGAAGCGATGAGGTGGCGACCCGCGCATGCATTACAATTGGTAATGCCGGCTCGACGTCATCCTTCAACGTGTTTGTTAGTTATATGGATTCAGCATAAAATTACGTTAAAAATAGTTCTAAGCCGAGCGTTTGTTTTCAGGTAATAATGGGCGACCGAGCGGCGGCGGAGAGAGCGTGCAAGGACCCGAATCCCATCATAGATGGGAGGAAAGCAAACGTTAATCTCGCCATACTCGGAGCCAAGCCCAGAGGGAACCTGGCGCCAGGTTAGTGACACGCTTGCCTTATCGATACGAAGATAAGTTGCTGCCGGCTGCGGGAAATAGGTCAATACGGAGTAGGCAACTGGTATTGTTAACCTGTCGCTTTCGAATTTAAATTTTACATGCACTGAATAATGAGAACATGTAAATCGTTCATCAAAGTGTCTGTAAGCCAGGTATTTTTTTGGCACCAGTGTCACAAAGGGTATTAATATAAACAGTCTCACAAAACGTTGCGTTTCACAAGTCATTTTACGCTGGGTACAGAAACATAATAGGTAGGTCCATACTGTAATGTGTTAATATGTATGTGTGTACTAGGCGCACTTATTATTACTGTGAACAATTGGGCAATATCCGTATTTAAAATTGAACAATATGACAGGAAATTGTTTTCTAAACATTAAAAACTGTTAAGTCTGGGAACGTTACAAGATTCGTATCCGAACGATTTGCTGAATGGGCCGTTGCTATTCAAGATAATTTGCTTCTTTATGATGTAAACATCTACTAAACAGCTTGACAGTTGTGGTGGCAAAAGGATGTAAAACTCGTTCATAAAGACATGTAGAGGACAAAGGAATCAGAGGATATTATCTCCACGGGTTGGTTGCCTAAGGGTTGTTTAACCTCCGTAACTTCGGAGCGAAGCTTATCAGCGCTCAGCTGTTTGTAAAAGAAGCGTTTTTTGTTGGCACAAACGTACACATGATCGTTTTTTGTACTCCGACTTCGTTTTCGTCAGCGCGTTGTCAACGGACAAAAAATTGTGAGATCGCTTCGTGTGAGATACAATGCCTTCGTGGGGGTCACTCGCTTACATGTGTGCTACCATTAACATTTATACTATGTAAATGATGGTAAATGTCTAAAATTCACTAAACATAACTGTGTGCGCTAATTTGAATTGCTTATTTTGATTTTGATTCAGGAAACTGAGAGAAACTATTATATATTCTACTGATACTGTGAAATATCGAACCTTAATGCTTTACATCAGAAACCTTTAAAAATACAATATTTTTTTTGCAATACAGTTTAAAAGTTTATGGGATAAGTTGAATAGGTACTTTTCTATTCCATTAAGTATCTATCAGATAGCTATCTAGGACTCTATCGGGATCCTCTGTAACTGGCCCTTTATATCTTAAATTCATTTGTTTTATGAAAACCAATCGTCATGTAAAACGATGTATTTAATTATCACTAACGCACAAGTGGGTCGCTTTATTTATATCTTTTGATTAGTTCCTGATAGCAATCCGATAGTGAGTGGTTGCTGATATCGAATCATTTGATGCTATCTCTAGTGCGGTAAGGTAAATTAATGAAGTGCCGTTCAATGACAATATTGGTCGGAAGAAGGTTTTTAATGCCATATAGGCTATAGCTGTTTTCCCGCGGTTTCACCCGCGTCCCGTGGAAACTACTGACCTTAACTGGAAAAAATATGACCTATGTTAATTAGGGATAGTTTAGCTTTCCAACAGTGAACGAATTTTTCAATTCGGTCCAGTAGTTTTGGAGCCTTTAGGGTACAAACAAACAAACAAAATAGAAATGTTTCCTCTTTATTACACTAGTATAGATTATAAAAATGTCCACATGGGCTTTAAAAATGGAACAAACCTTCCTTAGAAAAAAAAAATATAGACGTTAAAATAATCAAGTCCTAATCACATAAAGTAACTTAATTTTAAACTGTCTATAAACTAATAAGCAGCGTCGCCATTAATTACAATTTATTGCGACTGCCGCGGTGACGTGTCAAACACAATAGTGATTATACCGACAGCCTCACAGGACATGTTCTTGACGCCACATACAACTGAAAATGAACTCTAACTGAACTACATAAGGTTAATTTTCGAAGAGTTGATGGTTTATGGTTTATGGGGAACGATCAGTGTCCCGCCCCCGCCCGGAAGTCCCTAAACGCTCGGAAACGGAAGTGCTCGGTATACCCGGGTTGCTAATTGATTGCGCCCCACGGACACGCCATGTAACCCTTGCAAGGTGACATACTGTAACCTTTCTGTAATCTCTGCATCTACATTCCGGGTACAAGGCACTGTTAATAATATGTTCCTTTTACACTTCGTTGCATGAAATCCGGGACAGTTAAATTTTTTAACTCCATATTTCACTTTTAGTTAGTTTGAATATTAGGTAGACAGTTTTTTCTTATCTTATCGTATCGGCTGCAATTTTAACGTATCAAATGTTCGGAGTTTGCAATGGGTAGCGCAAGTATATTTTATTGCACTTTCTTTAATTAAAACACACTAATTAGTTTGCCCTTCAGACGGCAACCCTTTCCCATGCGTAAAGTTAAAACGGAGTTCACAAATATTTCTGACAACGCAATAATCATTGGAAGTTTATAATAATAGATATGTACTGCAAGACAATAATATGACACGTCTACCACATGTCATGTTTGATCGATCTATCCGTAATTTATCATCGTTCGTATTCAGTCCAGCAATTTAGTGTAATGAGGGTACATCCATACGAAGGTGAAACGGTTCCACATTGGTAATGATTATAATCACCCTGAAGATAATAGAGAATTAGTACTTTTTTGTCACGCGAAGTGTATTTGAAAATTATTGTTGATGCCATGGTTTACTGGTTATTCGTTCTGCATCAATGCATCGGAAATGAAATATAATATATCTTTGATATAAACTGATATAATAGGTTCATATAATAATCATAAATAATAACTATATCTTATTATTTATAGGTTAATTTATGATGGAGTTTTCTGGATATTCTAGCGCATAGCTAAAATGCAAACTGTTAAGGGTATTTTTTATTTCGGCATGAAATTAACTATGCGTATTTTTCTTGTTGGTTTATACAGCAAAAATATGTACAAATTCATGAAAGTAATAGATTTAGGATAGGATTTTTAACTTATCATCATGAAATTGCTGAAAATGTTTTGTGAGGCAGCCTAAGAGTTATTCCCCTTCACCATAGTTTATATGAATGATATAATTTTCATTGATATAATCTTAGTAATTAGAATTTCTCTAATCAATTCGTTCAGGCTCAGTTCAGAGCATTGGCAGAGGTTCAAGCAATTCACCACATAAACCAATTTACTATAACTGACCATCACATGGTCAGCTAACATGAATGACATAGCATAATGAAACTTCCGCGCATGCGCAATCAACAATACCTTGATAGCAACTCGTGGTGTATATAATTTTATGCAAAAGAATCACTACATTTACTTGGTGATTGCTCGGCAATTTGCCCTATAAGAGGGTAGGAAGATTGTTAGTACGGCCTCTGCAACTAACTTAGTCAGCAATAAAGTATTAAGTCACCACTTGATTCTATTATATCTATCTTCTTCTATATTTTCTTCTGTACTTATAATAAATCTGTAGAGAGGTCAATTCTGTACATGAAATAAATTTTCCAAAATAACTATCAGGGGGCTATTAGGGATCGATACTGATGCCAAAAATGCAATCAGTAGAATTTTTGTCTGTCTGTTTGTATAACTGTTATCGAAACAAAAACTACTCTTCGGATTTTAACGAAACTTGGTATAATTATTACTGATACTCATCACGCTGCAATCAATAGCAGCAGAGCAGTGAAGGGAAAGATCGAACGAAGTCGCTGGCAGATGCTAGTTATGCATATGATTAGTAAAGGAATTACTACATCTGGTTGCAAACTCCAGATTCCCCATAAAGGCCGTTACAAAAAACCTAGTTCATTGACGACCGAACAGCTGATCGTCGGGTCTTTGTCAGACGTCTGAGAAAATTGAAGAGCGAATGAATGGCACCGCATCCTTGCTACAGCAACGTTTACGGAGGTCGCGGCATTGTTCAATGTGTCGGGTAGTGCACACATTGAAAACAGTTGCGGGCAAGGGGGAGGGGTGCGGTGTGCACACAATGGGTGCGGGCGCGCATGACGAGACACCTGGTTTGCTGTACCGGCTACGCCATATGCCACGCTCCCTATGATATGCGCGCGCACCGCTCGGTAACACCAACCCTGCGTCATCAGCTCCGAGCTTGTTTACAACTATCTAGGTTTCGTAAATCGTATAAACTGTAACGAACATACAATAAACATAATAAATGTTCCAACAGTTGATCTGCAAATTTTTCATAGGGTGCTTTTTGCGATAAACGGTTATAAAAGTGTCTGATTTTATACGTATCGATTGGAAGCTATATTTTTTGTAAGTTATTTTTTTATGTCTGCATTTTATCTTTCTGCTGTAAGATCTTGTAAAATCAGCGTTTAAGCTTTTACTGAATTCGTAGCTAGATCCAGCTAAACGTTTTGAAAAGCCATATGGACAATCTTATTATTTTGCTCTATGTTTGTATGGATTCCGGGAATCTGTGTGCCCAGCACACCAACAATGAAGTCAGTGTGCAGTTATTAGTTATGTGATTTGGGACGTTTTACTCCTACGAAGATTTTCAACGGATTTGTGCTCAAATATTTGATTCAAACAGTTTAGTTTTAGCTTGCCACTGGAAACATCGCGGGAAACGCATTAAATCTGCCGCCACAGAGCCTGTTTAGTCTACATTTTGTGTCTTGTAAAATTGGTTTATACACAACGTCGGAGCCGCACTGTATTTGTTTACGAAGCCCTTCAAACGTACCTTTAACTGATACGTTGAAATAATATTCCCAGAGTCTGTTCACCGCATACATTCGCAACACGCTTGCAAATGCTCGAATCCCCTTAATCTAGATTCGGTTCATGAGCTTTGTAAAGAAAATGACCGTTAGCTAGGCCGGTTTTAGGGAACGTTTTGTCCTCAAATAATGCGAGTGCAACGCTTGGCCGTTACCGTTACGGAGGGGCTGCGATTTACAGAAAATGATATGCAAGGGCTGCGCATTCAACTTGCCAGCTACTACGCCTCAATACAAAGTGAGAAAAAAAGACAAACTGTTTTATTCTTTATTCACAGATTGAAAAGAACTGAATTTAAATGACAGCATTAAATTATCTCCTGCATTGTATCCTACTGTATTACAAATTGGTATGTTGGTTTTTGCTATTCATGAATTATGAACCTTCAGCTATAGGAGCAGTAAAACTAGATTCGCTAAAAGTAGGCAAAGTCTGCTTTGGATTAGGCCGGAATAATATTTTTTTATGGAAATCCATTCACGGGGCTTGATGGAGGCGTAACGGCTTGTCTGTCTTCGGCGCCCGCGCATCGTGGCTCTCGCCAAAATAAATAAGCCAGCTTAACGCGTATGTACGAGTGAAATGAATAGATATACTAGTTCCATATGTGCATATTTTTTATTTGAACTATTTCTAGTTTTATTTCTATGAAGGCGTTAATGACAATTAAGTATATCTTTATTTAACGTGTTTAAAGAACCGAACCAGTTAACGAGACATTCCTCCTTGTTTGTTTAGGTGTATTTTTGCACAATAGGTATAATGAAAACTGAATTTTACTGTAACATTGTACCGCGGCGGTAGGTATGCTGTTTACATACATAATGTACACGTTAACTGCTGCGGTAAGAAATTTGTGTAGCCCAGTTTCTAAATACGCCGTAGTGGTTGCAACCAATGGGCGATTTCAGCGGGCCTGGCGTCGATTATGAAAACATTGTTAAAGTTTTATTATATGGGCGTGTTGATGAAGGCCGAACGGGCCACTTGTCCAAACATACGAGGCGACACTATGAATTATTGAGTGGAACCACCACCGCACTAATCGATTCACACCTGTCTTTGAAAGGTTTCCAATCGAAAACATTCGACTGATGTAGAAACATTCGAGCTGAATATGATTCGTTGTCCATGCAGTATCGTGTAGCTTTTAAATGACTGGAGTCTGCAATTACGTATCTTCGTAATTTTCCTGAAAGCTTACTTTTTGATTCACATTTTCAGCAGCGTACTAGCGTACTGCAAACGCGTTTTTTTTAATTTTGACTCTTGATTATGTTTGTCTAATAAAAACTCTGGGTCTGATTAAGCTTTATGGGTAGGGATGAATTTAAAGCAACCGAAAGGAAACAAATCAACTTTTGTACGTGACATCTCGAGTATTAAAGCTATTACACAACGACGGTTAAGCAGTAAGCATGTAAGTCATCATTGATTAATGGATAGCTTGGCCCTTTGCGGTGTTGGGAAGGGGTTGTCCCTGTGTTTGGCATTGCAGGCGGATCGCGTGCGCCGGCCGCCCTTCGCTCGTGCATTACTTATGCATGTGCCCAAGCCCCCCGCAGTGGCCAACACACCCCAGCGACTATTTTTATTTAGTCTTTAGGATTTAGGCGCTGACTGCACCGATGGGTTCGCACGCGCCGCTCTTCCAATCGATACGGCACAGCGAACTCGTGCGTTTAATTAATCGATTTTTGTTCGTTTGGAGTCTGCGTTAATTTTAGATGCAACTGAGTGATGAGGTTTACTTTACAGTTTCTTTTGTTGTTCAATTTGAGATCGGCAGTCATTTGACTTGATTCTACTTTAAAAGGATTTCGTCATGTAATACTTGTTAGGAAGGATTTGCTATGTAGGTAATTTGTTTCCCCTTCTTTATACATAACCGAACTCATGTTTTTCAGTACCTACACTTCGCGAAACCTTACAACATGACAAGAAATCTAGCCTGCGGTGTCATGTTACGACTCATTATAGGAATGTTTGGTATTAGGTATTGATAGGTAATCCTCCACTAGGTACTATTACATGGATAATCGTAACTGACAAAGTAATTTCGTCTTGTACATCGGTTTTTTATTCTTCTAATTGCAGATTTGATGGCACATGAAGTTCCCTATCATCACCTTCCGGCCCATATACCAATTAATTTGGGGTCGGTGCAGCATGTTTTCTTCTTCCGATACTCTTCTATCTGTCGTCATCTCACAACTAACATTTGCAGGCAGTTTCGCAGGTCCCAGATAAAGCTCTAGATAGCAATCTGACAGACCATACTATAGAAAAGTGATCAAAATTAAAAACATTTTTGTGGCATCATCTTTAAGATTTTGAACTTTATCTGGACCCTGAATAGTTGGCCGTCGTTATATATGAAGTTCCCCGTACAGCTAGTACAATATATAGCTTATCTTCAAAAAGCATAACCACAGATCGATACATGCGAGCATCGTTTATAATTGTATGAGGCGAAGCCATAATGGTCAGCCGGTGGCGGTCGCGTGGCTCGTGATACGATCTCGCTTCACACCGATTGTTTGTCTCCGTTTTATTGCAACGGAAACTTGTAATTACCTTCAGTGTCGCTTTGATGTGATTCCAAATTAAATTTGGAATTCGACTTTTCTAGAAATGTTTATTGTCCTTCTTTTGTGCTGTACCTATCCTTAGGGTCTTTAGGAGGATTTATAACAGATCGTTTGGACGATGCACATACGGGTATTTTAACGATCTACGCGGCCAAAAGTCAAAATAACAAAATATGACCAATACTACTAAATTCGACTAGCTGAGGCAGGGGAGATTTCAAGAAATAATAGGTCGTCTTCCCCGCCTCTCAGCCTGTGTGCGTTGCACGGTAAATTCGATCGGAACTTAATCATTGAACTTCGAGTACGTGTGACAATTATCAGCGATTTTAAGAAAGCGTTAACTTTGTAAGTTAAACTGCAGTTTTCTGTGTTAACCTGGTAAAAAGAAACAACGGATTCAAAAACTACAGGTATTTGACAATCTATATGCAATGTATTTGGTTATCTATTTTTCCTTTTATTATACTTTAAAAGCGATCGAAAGATATCGTCTGGAATGAGATTATTTATTTCAAGGAAATTTATTTTTAGACGTAAATTTGTTATAGTATCCGAGTAGATCGGGCAACTTTTTTTATTTATCATACAAAGGTAGACTCTTGAGCAACAAATGCTAAAAAAAATTGCCGCGGAATACCGCGGATACGCAAATGCATAGTACTTTGACCTTTTGCAGTGAAAAAATTTAAACTTTTTTCTGATATTTTTAATAAGGCTTCTTTTGAGCTCAGACCCCTTTCTCAGTGCCTCACGGGTAAAGAAGAAGAAGAAAAAGATGTCTTCTTCTCTTCCTGAAACATTAATCATGCTTCTGTCGGCAACACCAAACCCAGTAAGTGCATCGAAAAGTAAGGATCGAATAAATTGAAATGCGGCATATTTTCTGGTTTTCTATGTAAAAAACTTTTTCGTCTATTTTGTGAAATTGTAAATATTATCGTTTGTTTGTATTTAGTTTGTTTTATTTTCGTCATATACACCCAAAAATCCACACAAATAATTTTGACCCGCCAGATTGATTAAATACCCGTATGTGCGATGGGAATAATTTGAGCAACCTTTAAATGGTTATTAGTTTATCAATTGTTACATTGTTTAATGATGTACTAGTTCTCAACTAATTGTTTATTTGGAGTGTATTCAAATGTTGATCAATATTTAATTTATCAATTTAATTGTTTGTCAAAGCATGCTGAAACATTTCAACAGAGTTGAAGAGCCTACAATTAATAAATACTTCCACACATTTATTCTAGGCTACGCATGATCAACTGCTTAGTTATTTTCCAGATATTTGGAAACTCGCAGTGAATTAGAAGTGAACCAGATTTAGTGCGCACAGATAAATTAATTTGCGACGTCGTCGCCGCACTAATAACCTCGAAGTTGTTGAATGTCGTCCAAGTGAATAACAGCGTCTTCCGTATACCACGGATGTGTGGCATGTGGCCCCAAAAATCTTCGGTAATTACTATACAGCATAAACTATGTATCTATTCCATGTAGCGTAATGTTCATGTTCTAGCAGTCATTTGTTTTTGTACACCAAACAATATTTCCGCAAAGGAAAGTGAACTAGAGCTGTAAGCGTAGGTAGACGGCACGAACAACTCACTCCTAGCATCGAGCAGTGACCCCAGTTCACACAGGAACACTTCACTGTAGTAGTTCCGTTCCCTTTGTCACCATCTGAAACATGATCCCCGTCCGCGACTTCCGCACGAAGCCCCTTCGATCCTCCGATAATCCTCCTATAGCAGATTACATTCTCG
>NWSH02000517.1:12234274-12250311 GCA_002382865.2 Heliothis virescens
GTCGTCTTCCCCGCCTCTCAGCCTGTGTGCGTTGCACGGTAAATTCGATCGGAACTTAATCATTGAACTTCGAGTACGTGTGACAATTATCAGCGATTTTAAGAAAGCGTTAACTTTGTAAGTTAAACTGCAGTTTTCTGTGTTAACCTGGTAAAAAGAAACAACGGATTCAAAAACTACAGGTATTTGACAATCTATATGCAATGTATTTGGTTATCTATTTTTCCTTTTATTATACTTTAAAAGCGATCGAAAGATATCGTCTGGAATGAGATTATTTATTTCAAGGAAATTTATTTTTAGACGTAAATTTGTTATAGTATCCGAGTAGATCGGGCAACTTTTTTTATTTATCATACAAAGGTAGACTCTTGAGCAACAAATGCTAAAAAAAATTGCCGCGGAATACCGCGGATACGCAAATGCATAGTACTTTGACCTTTTGCAGTGAAAAAATTTAAACTTTTTTCTGATATTTTTAATAAGGCTTCTTTTGAGCTCAGACCCCTTTCTCAGTGCCTCACGGGTAAAGAAGAAGAAGAAAAAGATGTCTTCTTCTCTTCCTGAAACATTAATCATGCTTCTGTCGGCAACACCAAACCCAGTAAGTGCATCGAAAAGTAAGGATCGAATAAATTGAAATGCGGCATATTTTCTGGTTTTCTATGTAAAAAACTTTTTCGTCTATTTTGTGAAATTGTAAATATTATCGTTTGTTTGTATTTAGTTTGTTTTATTTTCGTCATATACACCCAAAAATCCACACAAATAATTTTGACCCGCCAGATTGATTAAATACCCGTATGTGCGATGGGAATAATTTGAGCAACCTTTAAATGGTTATTAGTTTATCAATTGTTACATTGTTTAATGATGTACTAGTTCTCAACTAATTGTTTATTTGGAGTGTATTCAAATGTTGATCAATATTTAATTTATCAATTTAATTGTTTGTCAAAGCATGCTGAAACATTTCAACAGAGTTGAAGAGCCTACAATTAATAAATACTTCCACACATTTATTCTAGGCTACGCATGATCAACTGCTTAGTTATTTTCCAGATATTTGGAAACTCGCAGTGAATTAGAAGTGAACCAGATTTAGTGCGCACAGATAAATTAATTTGCGACGTCGTCGCCGCACTAATAACCTCGAAGTTGTTGAATGTCGTCCAAGTGAATAACAGCGTCTTCCGTATACCACGGATGTGTGGCATGTGGCCCCAAAAATCTTCGGTAATTACTATACAGCATAAACTATGTATCTATTCCATGTAGCGTAATGTTCATGTTCTAGCAGTCATTTGTTTTTGTACACCAAACAATATTTCCGCAAAGGAAAGTGAACTAGAGCTGTAAGCGTAGGTAGACGGCACGAACAACTCACTCCTAGCATCGAGCAGTGACCCCAGTTCACACAGGAACACTTCACTGTAGTAGTTCCGTTCCCTTTGTCACCATCTGAAACATGATCCCCGTCCGCGACTTCCGCACGAAGCCCCTTCGATCCTCCGATAATCCTCCTATAGCAGATTACATTCTCGTTACATTTAAACCATTTACAATTTTAAGTAGAAAACACGTTTCTATTTATTTTGTTGTTCACACCGTAAGTATGACGACCTGATCTGATGATCCTCATAAGATGGACGTAGAGCTTTCTTCGTGTCTTAATTATTATTTATGTACAACAGCTGGCGTGCAGAGGTTGGTCGGGCGAGGCTGAGTCCGTCCGGCGAACGACGCGGTTATTTATAAAACAGAGTTGCGTCTCGTTTTGTCTTCGGCGCGCTCTTTATTTTGTCTAAATATACGCAGTTTTGGGAACGTCGTCGCGGCCGACTCTGCCGCGACACCAGTTTTGGCATCCGGCCAGAACCTCATCTTTCCTCGCCAGCTTAATCTTTTGTCGGGAGTACAGGATCTACAAAATGTGTAGCTTCCAATTTATTATATACCTACGTAAATGATTTTTTTACTTGTCCTCTGTTTAGGCTATGAAAAATGCCAACTGCTATCTAGTTGGCATTTTTCTTAGCCTAAACAGGGTACAGAATAGCACTTAATTTTACCAACTTAAAGCGGGTCATTAATCGAAGGAAAAGATACGTCAACCATTAAAACTGCCGTTGACTCGTACGCGCACGTGTTTCTCCAAAAATAAGTGTCCCAGGAACTGAGGTCGCCAGTGACGGGACGGGGAGGGATGTAATTAATCGCTCCAAGCAATCCTTCACAAGACCGCGAAATAGGTGTCGGATTGATGACCGATGCTGTCGGAGACGACACCCATCAGATCAAAGGCTCGCCAAACACAAAACCGTGACGGCCATGAGTCCAACACGGCCAGTTTGGCCATACGAAACTGGGCCACGACACATCTACTTCTATTCTCGTACCGATAAACTAACACGACATATTTATTCTACAATGTATTCATGAAACCGTGTTCACAATAATGAGACATTTGACTTGAATTTATTGGAGAGTTTTGGCTGCAGAAACACTTTTCTAAATCTAGAACTCATAAACGAAATCATTGCAATCAGTGACGCTTCAATTGTCGGAAATTAGACATGTTTATGTACCTTTTTACATAAATTGATATATTCGGGAAATCTGGAGCATACGAAAGTTAATGGCAATGAAAATGCGTGCGTATGTTGGATATCTTTATATAATAATACCCTCTTTCTATCCCGCTCGGGCGGCTCGCGTCTAAAATCGTATTTCCGTAGAATCCTTACAAGCGACGTTAAGCACTTACTGTCGGCTTTGCAGTTCGATGACCTCAGCTCCAGAAGACGTCCTGAAAAAAAGCAGAAATTCAAACAAAGCGATTCAATTTGATTCGTACCACCTACACAATGTCCGAAATATGTTTCAGGGAGGACCCGTGACTAATTATACCGAAGTTTTGATGAGTGATTCATTTTAGTTTTAGCTTCAAAGCGTGTTTGCACTGCGTCATATTTTGTTCTACATCGTTGTGAACAAATTCAACTGTTTGCCTTTTGTGTTGTATTTGACAATCGATTACGACTAAAATCTATCTGGGTCACATATAAGCAACAAAAGACCATCGCGCTACATTCAGGCCAACTGACAATGGACATAAAAGGAAAGAGAAAAAATTTAATGAATCAAGATAAGCTTTGTGGTGGACAGTGGTTCGACCTCGGCCGTCAAATGGCACCGCATCGATTGAACAAATGCGGTGGCACATCACGCGCATTGTACGGCACGCGATTAGCTTCAGACTTCAGCCGATCACCACTAGTTCCATTATCCATTGTGCACAATGTGTACTGGATAAAGTTTTTCAAAATGCCGGTAGGTAATAAAAGCAAATAACGATGTCCTGTTGTTATTGTCAATTTAAGGGTACCAGGGTACAAGGGTACGGGGTAGTTACCAAACACTGACTACCCAAATGTCGAAACAGTGACTCTTGTGTGGCGTATTGCAAGCGTGAGGTGATAATTTTGGCACATGAGTATCTATCAGTATCGAAAGCAGCAAGGTCACCACATACTCCCGCAGCAAGCGAACCGCAACACCATCCGGAGAGGCTGCGGATGTGATCCACTGTAATCACCGGTGAAATTTCGCCACACAATAGCAAATTTTGTTTACAGCCCGGTAGAGGTTACGCTCTTCTGAATATTACCCATTATTCACAGATTATGATACAAACACACAATTATTGTGATTGCTCATTTCCTAAATATGACATATCATTTGGTTTCAAAATTGCTGACCCTGTAACAAGCGATCCGTGAAAACAACATGTACCTTACCAATTAGTATGACACCCGGGAAGTGTCGTCATTTTGGCTACCATCACTATCTAAGTGGAAGATGCCTATATGATCGGGCGTCGGCCTGTGCCAAAGATCGAAAACCATTTATAGCGTGGGTTTGTCGTCTTCTTGTCAAAAGGTATGCCCATGGATGCCGGTGCCCGGGCGGGCGGCGAGCGACTAAAATAGACGCCGCCTCGCGCGACTTAACAATGCAATAAAAAGAAATTAACAGTGACGTTCCCTGCGCTAAGTTGACTCTCATGTCATTTGGATGTGGTCCAATCTCTTCGAGATATATTTTAGTTTGACTTCACTCTAGCCACTTCCGCTAAGTGAGACAGAAAATAGCGTCTTTACGAACATTCGTGATGAAAGAGTAATGATGTAGTCTAAATGACCTAGGTTTATTTTTACGATGGAAATTGTATCTTAGCTTCGGTTAAACTGTAATAAGATGGTCTGTGCAATGGGACATCATAGTAATAATAATTTATTTCTTTCAGGTTTCGGGTTAGCCGCAGCAGCTGCCGCGGGTGTCCGTGCTGGCTATCAAACAGTGCTGCCGTCACCGTACGGGTAAGTTGCCGCTCGGCTGGTCCAATCTGTACCATATATGTATCATGTATCAATGTTCAGTGGTTCAACACTTCGATATTTGCCAGCACTAGCGGCGCCGCATGCCGCTCTGAATACATCTCACGAGACAAAAATCAGACGTAGATATTTTTCTTTTTCATAGCAACGAAAAATCACGATAAATTTTCCGGATCGTAGATCACATGACTCTTTTTTGCACTTCGCAATTACAATCACGTACGTGCGTTCGCAATGTCTGGGTCTAAGTTGTAACTTTCCATTAGTAAATATTTCTGAGGAAAGTCATTCAGAACCTGCCCAACTTTGACATTGCAAAAACACGTACTTTTTACTGCCTCTCTAGAAACTAAAGATATGAGATATAGAGGACGTTTTTTTTCAATCTTCTCGCGACCAAATGACCCTTAGTCATAATGTTAGGAAGAGGTTAGTTAAGGTCCAGGTTGATATGCCTAGCGGTACAAGCGTAGTAAGTTTGCTGACTTTTGTCTCGGTAGATGAGGCGAGCGGCGTCTCCGGACGGCTAGCGGCGCGGCGCCCGGCGGACCACACCTAGACTAAATTATCAAACATTTTCACATAGGTATCTATGGCAAGCGTGAGCGTGAGAGTGGATTTTTTTTCGTTTTGGGTGTGAATTAGTCGATTGGGTTTTTTAATGTTTACGTTTTACAAAGCTATACCGGAGCATGGGCGGCGCCGGCGGCGACGTCGTCGGTCGCGGGCGCCGCCCACCGCCGTCACACTTTACGCATCGTTCTCGACACTCAATGTTTTCTTTACTTTTATGTTTTATGCCGTGTTCGTGTAAGATTTTGTTGATTTGAATTGAGTTTTGTTGGTGGTGGATTTCGTTAATACACTTACTGAGTGGTCGCGGCGGCGGCAGTCGATCGCGCGCTGTGTGTGCGTAGGTGTGAGCGCGCAGTCGACGGCCGCTGGCGGGCCCGCGCGCCGTGCTGTCTGCCTGCCATGCGACCTGCACTCCTCGTGTCCCGGTTCATTACATATTGACGTGAGCTCGATCGATGCTCAGCCAGGGCCACCACGCCAACACAACTGTCCATGATATATTATTCAGTGACACTCTTGTTTTAATGGATATAATCAAGTGAAAGCTTCAATCGAATTAACGCTTTTATTTTCTTTTCCAATCCAAATAGGGTTTACTGTGATGTTTGGGAATCGATCAACTTATTTGCTTTTCGTACACAATATGTCCGTATGATCAAAAATGCTAGGATGTTTGACTGATTTGGCGATGAAAACTGAAGGGAATTGATTGGCCTGAAATATATGTATTTTCAAATTGGGTTCTAACGAACTTGCGCATTCATTATATATAGGCAAATATGTGTACCTCCTTATCTTTTGATTAGGTAAATTGTTTTTATCAATAGACGGATGATCAGATAGGAATTAATCGAGCTTA
This sequence comes from Heliothis virescens, assembly GCA_002382865.2. Lineage (NCBI taxonomy): Eukaryota > Metazoa > Arthropoda > Insecta > Lepidoptera > Noctuidae > Heliothis > Heliothis virescens. The sequence goes on from NWSH02000517.1 coordinate 12,240,110, forward strand.
GTTGAATTATTCTTGCGATTACTTGTCTTGCATGTAACTTATGTAATAATTGTATACTTTCTCCGAGATACGTTGAAAGTGGCATTTAATTGAATCCTCTACATCCTGTATTAGCTATCAGTCTAGTATGTGGTTGTGTTTTGTATTTTAGTAGATGTGTCAGCTCGGCTTGTGTGAGTATTTATATGCCAGTTATAATAATGCTGTTTGTTTTCACCTACTACTATATTTTTCTCTCTTCGAAGTAGATAATGTATTAACTTGGGTGCCAAATAAGCAAAATTTAAAGTCGCATAACGTAGCAGTACGACCATATAGATAGAATTACAACTGTAGATGAGATAGCACACAATAGGTTGATGTGATATTTATCAATAGATGATGCGTGGTCTCTGGTACACTCTGGTCTGCAAGTGCAGCTACTTACATGATATGGAGTAGGTATTTAGCGACACAGCAGTAGACCACAGGTGGGCGTATAAGGCGGGCGGGGCGTGGATGCGGGCGTGGACCACGCATGCGTATTGCCTCCCATCCCTGTACCATGCTAATTCAGTCGAAATAGAACAAACAACAGTCAACCCGTCTCTATCACATCTTATAGTGGTAGAAAAAGATGGATAATTGCATCGAAAAGTGGTGCGATGCTTAATAGTGTGGTTAAAGAGAGCCCTCCAAAAATGCTGACGCGGTTCGGAGAGAAGTCAAGATGCTCTTGAACAAACTTGGCCGCCCTCATAAGCAAATTAAGCAGAATTTGCATTTTTTATTCAAGCCATGTTGGATCAGTAGGTATAATGTAAAGTAGGAATTGAAGGCCTTGGTAACTAAAGTTAAGCATCTGAATAGAGACAGCATTGGCTGGGAAATATTCGATACATGAGTAGGAATGCGTCTAAATTGATGCTATGCTATTTACATATCAATTACCCTGACTGTGCACGACGATGTAGCGATAACTAGGCAAATACCGAGTGGTCCGGATATTTCGGTCGAGGCGGAGTGCCGCCCGTTGTATATTTTTATTACATTTTCTTAAACTTTCCTGGCACTGACGCACGGCGGCGGTTCCGCAATGGCGACATAGGCAGACAGTCACATACTTACATATTTATAACAGTTTATCGATGTCTACTAACATAACAAGATTAGATGCTCGTGCCTGACGAGGCTGCTGGGGCTAGGTAGTGTGACCGTTTTAAAGAGTATTAATTCGATGTCACCTCACGAGAACATTCGAGAAGCTCGTGAGGTGACATTGTGGGTGATAGAAGGCGTTACATGTGCAGATACTTTATATCTGAACGACGCCTTTGATGGCGGGAGGATATCTAGATATAAGTTTTGTTATAAATTGGCAGGTTGTCGCCTGGATACATGTACAGCACGCCCCAGTACATGAACGCGATGAGCGGCGTTGGAGCGAGCGTGGGCACGGGAGCTGGAGGCCTGGTGCAACTGCCGCAGCTTCAGCACGCCGCTGCAGTCGCTGCAGCGAACCACCTGTACGAGTATCAAGCGGCTGCAGCGCAAGGCGCGGCGGCGTATCAACAGCAGTACGCAGCAGCTGGCTTCGACCCTTATGCTACAGCCGCTGGTTTGTAATCAACATTCTTTTAGACAAATTTTTGGTCATTCAGAGCTTTTGACTCGATCCGGCCACAGATCTTGCTTATTGAGTATTTGTTATAGTTAATTGTTTCCTACATTGGTAGAAATTCAATGTCTTTTCTTGCCAAATTAAAAAAATATGTGAATGTTTCAGCAGCAGCGGCGGCAGCAGCTAGCGGTGCGGGCTACGTGTCTCCATACTACACGCTGCAGGGCGGCGGCATGCAGGCCCCCCTCCTGCCCCCCCTGCCGTACCCCCCGCAGCTGCAGGAGGCGCGCATGCAGTAGATCTCACCACACTATTCCCGGAAACATTACTGATGATGCGCCTCATGTTAGTATGAATTCAGATCTGAGTTTAAAGTACTTGCAATAACTTGCTAAGTCTCACCAGTAATGAATTCGAGAACCTCTCACACGGTTATAGGTCTGATTGAGAAGATATAATGACACAGCTGTTACAGCAAACGTTCGGTGCCTTTTGTCGGACGTAGTGAAGTCGATAGCAAACCATGTCATTAGGAAACTTTAATGATTACACTCTGATGGAAGTAAGGCCAAATATTTAGACTAAACGTCTAGAATCTAGTTGAATCCATAAACCAAAAATGTTAAAGAATGACCAAAGGCTATGAGCTTTTTATTTATAGAATTAAGACCTCGGTACTTAACCAGTTCAGTGGTGATGAAACTATGTAGTTAATGATTACGTACTTATTCGTAAGTATGTGTAAGTTATAAAAAGCACCAATACCATTGTAATATCATTAAGATACAAACATATGTGTACTAGCTATGTTGAAATATTCTTGCCTCATTCAATCATCTTCCTAACATCACATATTTTTATACGTATAGACCATAGTTAGATATATTTTCTTATTAGATACCCTTCATATTCAGATATCTATATATTAAAAATATATTCTAATATTTAGAAATGAAAATAACATTTAAAAGCATACAGCTGTTAAATGACAATAAATACAATTAAAGAAAGCATTAATATGAAAGAATGTAATAAAGTTAGGGCAAGTTATTTTAATGCCTCGTTTAATTTGCTTTCGTATGCAGGTACAGTCAGCACCAAAAATATCTCTTGCCTTGATCATTTTGCAGTCTAAAAGGAATTGAAGAAACTACAGATAAAATCCAAACTTTTTTTATTTCGTCAAAAAGTATTAATTACTTACCTCGTATGAGAATGTATGGCATCTATCGATCAATGCTTGCGAAAACGCATTAACTCTCTGACAGCTGTTTATAAAACGAATGCTAAAAAAAAACTATGATTCATCACAATTATTGTGTACTTCCTATCCATAATTTCCATTTTGTGTAAAGTTTTTATTTGATAAGATAGGTGTATACACATTTATCCAGATACTTATTGAAAAAAAAATCATCTATGGGACGCCTTAGGACTAAACTTATTGCTTGAATTTAGAACCAGGGTATAGTACGATCAGGATTTTGCTTCAGAATCTATCCTTTGCGGGCCACTCTTCTTGAAATTACGTATAAAAATTGCCTATGTATAAAAAGTTTGCAACTTCCGTTCTAATTAAGAAGAAGTATATAAGTGAATTAATTCTTCATTCGAAATGAAGTTTCAAAACTGATTTTGTTTGGTTGTAAGACGCCATAGATATAACTTAAGTTTTTCTAGTTCTGTATTAACGTGTCCATGTTGCTCAATAAGTCCGAAAATGGACTTGGTTTAGCTTAAGAATGAGGGAGAGCAATAAAGGGTTAAGTAAGTAATTTTAAGTAATGTACTTTATTACTGTCTCAGTGAAAAAAACTACAATATTTTTTGTACACAACCTATACGCCCTTGTACTATTAAAACTATTATTACATACTTATAATTGTTTCTCCAACGCGGTATAGGGTACTTAGTATATTTAATAGTTAGGATAATTCAATTACTAGTCCATGTAATTTTAATATATTGAATTATAGGCAGTCGCCGGCCATTTTACTAATGAAATAATCGATATATATAAACGAATTACATCGTCAACTACTTGACGTGATAACTTCTGGACAGTTCTCTATCATTTTAGTAACTGCGGCGTATTACTAACTGTTTATTTCGTTTGGCAGCCATTAAAATATTAGCGTGGGAGTGAGATACACCTTGAATGAAGTCGAGGACTTGGACGGCGACATAGTACAAGTTAGGGGCAACAGCCCGAGTAGGTAGGTATCACTGATACATAGCACGTAAGCTTAATCTTAATTGTAATATTCTGTTATTCGTAATTTATTTTGTTGATATTTGTAAATCTACATGTTGATAACTATTTATTATGTGGAAGATAAATAAAAATTGTTGAATATTTACCGACCGAATCGAATCTCTCAACGCCCAGAGCTTTCACACTTTAAAAACATGATTCGGTCTGATATATTGAATTATATACATTCATTATACTTTTAAATGTAAGTAGAATAATATTATAAGTAGATGCGTACCAAAAGAAACATAGTAAGCCATAGAAGTGGCCATCTTGCCTTATATATAGAAGAAGAAATATTGTACTTAGTTATATCTATATAACACTAAATTATACACACATATCATCAATATATAAATTGTTCAGAGCGGCAACACGCACTGAATTGTCCATAATAGTGCATTTCATTCACAGTAATTTTAAGCACAATACTATTATAATATATTATGTATTACATTACTATATGAACGTGAATTCATAATAAATACTTAATAACTGTTATAATTAATTTTAAATTATACTATCGTACTTAATTTAGGTTAATATAAAAAGGAAAATAAATTTTTAAGGTACATTTTCTTGGTTTTATTTTGCTTCTGAATGCGACAACTTTTCTTAAGTGGCACATCAAAAACTATTTTTTAAAAAGAAATCTATTCCAAGTTGGAATGTGAAAAAATGTGTCGTGAAGCGTTTGGCGTGCTTCCAACTTCGCCTGTCTGATTTGACAAAGTTGATGCACAGAAATAACTTAGGTGCTCCACTAAATACATTAGCAGCACATGTTATTTTTCTTTCGAAATGAATTGAAATTTTATAACGTCATATGAAAAATTTAAATCTAGGTGCATACTTTCAAAAGTTGGTTTCATGGAAAACGCCTTTGGTATCTAAAACGAAGGATATTTTTTTCGCAACTAGTTACGTTTGAGTTTTGTTTGTGATGGCGTCCTAGCCAATTGTTGGCCGCGGCGGCTGTTCTCATATAAGGAGATCAGCCATCTGCACAGGACATATTATAGTGCACAAGCATTTGCGCAGACACAGTGCACTCCCTATTCCCTCGCTCTGATAACCCGAAGGGGCGGCAATCCGACACGACCGGAGAAAGATTAGGCGCAGGACCGACATTAACGTGCTTTCCGATGCGTGAGTGAATCAATCACCAACTTCTTACTCCGGGCTGCTTTGTGAAAGTTTCTAAAACCCACAAAGCGATTTCGGCCCGTTTCGGGAATCGAACCCGAGACCTCGTGCGCAGCAGTCGGCTATGCGACAACTAGACTAACGTGACAGTTTATGTACCTACCTACATATTGAAAAGAAGAGGAATGTACCCTGCGAAGGAACAGGCTGATGATGCTGACGATGGCTACGTGCAGTTAGAGGAAGGTTTTTAAGAGGGGCAATGAATTAACTATACAGTTCTCATCAAACTTTATGGCGGCTGGGAGAGGTGCGCAAGCAAGAGGTCACATGCACCTTTACTCTATTTGTTATTATAACATTAGAAAAAAGAGGCTCGCAGAATCAGGGGTACGAAATCTTTTATTTTAAATTATTACAGAAATTTTACGCAATGTGATTATATTTAATTCCAGATCAATCTTGACCGTAATCGTATTTGGTGAAATCTTATTTCAAAGTGGACACCTAAAAGAGCCTTATTTATCTTCTGTCTAATAATATCGTAAATGGAGTAAGTTCAGTAGGTAGGTACCTATTATTTGTGCTCTTTATATAATCTGAGATTTAAATAATATGAGTTTGGCTGTTGCTCCATGTAAGTACTAAATGAAGGACTAAAAAATGTTGAGTCGATTATCTGATAACAAACTTACTGGGAAAGGTTTGCTCTACTGTCTCTGGTTATTTACAAAAACTAAGTATACGCTATTGCTTTTTATTAATTAGCCACTATCATTGCAAGAGACTAAAGATTTCACGCGTATACGTGCGCGTTAAGGATGCGCGTGGAATTTTGGAAGCACTCAATATGCCATTCCAGCGAGTGAGTATGCACCATCGTGATTTTATTCTCCTTGCTATGAGAAAATTCCCGCCAATTGTAAAGAAAAGTTGCTAGTGTTAAATTTGCACGTCCATAAAGATTTTTAGCCTATGTTTCCATCTAGAAGTACAGATATAAATATGGAGTCAGTAGTTAGGAACATCAAAGCGTATTTAAAAAATAATTACCCCTTTCAACGACTTTGTATGTATGTACTCATGACGTCCACCGGTAGAATGTCCATTAATGGTGCCAAACAGAAAACTTCCAAATAAGAAAACTGATAATAATACTACAGTACTACTGTAGTATTATTATAATTTTTTTTTATACTGTAGTATTATTAGTACTGTAACAGTAGGCTTCTGTTGTTCAAAATTTGAGATCCATTAGAAACTACTCGCTCGAACATTCTTGGTTACAGTTCTATTGTCGATGATTTGGTTTGACATTGACAGCTGCGTTAGTGACATTGACAGATCATTCATAAACGGATTGTTTTGTTGAAAGTTCCTTGCTTATTTTTTATTGTTTATTAAGCATTTACCATTGAAGTGCTCTCCAATTTTCTATGAGCAACAGTTACTTCTTCTGTGTATATAAATAAATAACAGTTATGGCTGGTCAAGGGCATCAGTTTCCCGGCAACTTTCAAGGCAATGCTGCCGGCATGAGATCTGGCTTTGGCGGAGGACCCATGAGCGGACAGATGCAGTCTATGCCAAATCAGCTAGCAGGTGAACTGAATAAAACCTTGTTAACACTATTAAGAGATAAAATTCCTTGTAACTAAAGACAAAAACTGTGGAAGGTGGATTAGTCCCACAGCTTATTTGTGTACTAAGGTTCGAGCCATTAAATCCTTGTGTAACACCGAATACAACAAGTTTAATCCTTTCCAGGAGTGATGGGTGGGCCCATGGCTAACACAGGCGGCATGGTTGGCATGGGAAACCAAATGGTGCCACCTTATGGGGCTACTATGCAGAATCAGATGGGAAACATGGGGATGGGACCACAGGTATGTAATGTTTCAATAACCTGTAATATGTCTGTTAGCTTTTTGTTACCAATCTTATTTACTTACATTAGAATTTTTCACTATGATTATAAAATAATTCAAAATACAACCTGTTATTCAATGCCAATGCCCAGTTCCTATAAATAATAATTCCTAGCCTTTTATATTAATTTGTTAACCCTTGTTTATTTTTTTTTCTGTCAAAATTTAATTGTATCTTCATTATTGGAGTTGAAAATTAAATTATTTTTTTTAGTCACTTTACCCTAGTAAACAAATTCAAAAATATATTTCACCCCAGTTACATTGGATAAATTACTTATTGTCAATGGGTCCTTTCATATCTTGCTACTATTTATTTCCAGGGTATGGGTGTGGGAGTAAGTGGAGGACCTGGTGCCGGCATGGGACCTCAGAATGTTCAGCAAACAGGTACAATACACAGTGGTATTGCCAAATAGCATAGTAGGTCAGCACAGTAATTGCTTACAGTGTCGCATGTCATTCACAGTAGGTACTATTAATTTCGTTTCAGATGTATTTTGTACTAGCTTCCGCCAGCGGTTTCACCCGCTTTCCCGTGGGAACTACTGCGCGCACCCGGATAAAAAGTAGCCTATAACCTTCCTCGATAAATAGGCTATCTAACACTGAAAGAATTTTTCAAATCGGACTAGTATGTGTAAGTTAAAAAGCACCAATACCATTGTAATATCATTAAGATACAAACATATGTGTACTAGCTATGTTGAAATATTCTTTGCCTCATTCAATCATCTTCCTAAATCACATATTTTTATACGTATAGACCATAGTTAGATATATTTTCTTAATTAGATACCCTTCATATTCAGATATCTATATATTAAAAATATATTCTAATATTTAGAAATGAAAATAACATTTAAAAGCATACAGCTGTTAAATGACAATAATACAATTAAAGAAAGCATTAATATGAAAGAATGTAATAAGTTAGGGCAAGTTATTTTAATGCCTCGTTTAATTTGCTTTCGTATGCAGGTACAGTCAGCACCAAATATCTCTTGCCTTGATCATTTTGCGTCTAAAAGGAATTGAAGAAACTACAGATAAAATCCAAACTTTTTTTATTTCGTCAAAAGTATTAATTACTTACCTCGTATGAGAATGTATGGCATCTATCGATCAATGCTTGCGAAAACGCATTAACTCTCTGACAGCTGTTATATAAAACGAATGCTAAAAAAAACTATGATTCATCACAATTATTGTGTACTTCCTATCCATAATTCCATTTTGTGTAAAGTTTTTTTGATAAGATAGGTGTATACCATTTATCCAGATACTTATTGAAAAAAAATCATCTTGGACGCCTTAGGACTCATTATTGCTTGAATTTAGAACCAGGGTATAGTACGATCAGGATTTGCTTCAGAAATCTATCCTTTGCGGGCCTCTTCTTGAAATTACGTAATAAAATTGCCTATGTATAAAAAGTTTGCAACTTCCGTTCTAATTAAGAAGAAGTATATAAGTGAATAATTCTTCATTCGAAATGAAGTTTCAAAACTGATTTTGTTTGGTTGTAGACGCCATAGATATAACTTAAGTTTTTCTAGTTCTGTATTAACGTGTCCATGTTGCTACATAAGTCCGAAAATGGACTTGGTTTAGCTTAAGAATGAGGAGAGCAATAAAGGGTTAAGTAAGTAATTTTAAGTAATGTACTTTATTACTGTCTCAGTGAAAAAAACTACATATTTTTTGTACACAACCTATACGCCCTTGTACTATTAAAACTATTATTACATACTTATAATTGTTTCTCCAACGCGGTAATAGGGTACTTAAGTATATTTAATAGTTAGGATAATTCAATTACTAGTCCATGTAATTTTAATATATTGAATTATAGGCAGTCGCGGCATTTTACTAATGAAATAATCGATATATAAACGAATTACATCGTCAACTACTTGACGTGATAACTTCTGGACAGTTCTCTATCATTTTAGTACTGCGGCGTATTACTAACTGTTTATTTCGTTTGGCAGCCATTAAATATTAGCGTGGGAGTGAGATAACACTTGAATGAAGTCGAGACTTGGACGGCGACATAGTACAAGTTAGGGGCAACAGCCCGAGTAGGTAGGTATCACTGATACATAGCACGTAAGCTTAATTTAATTGTAATATTCTGTTATTCGTAATTTATTTTGTTGATATTTGTAAATCTACATGTTGATACTATTTATTATGTGGAAGTAAATAAAAATTGTTGAATATTACCGACCGAATCGAATCTCTCAACGCCCAGAGCTTTCACACTTAAAACATGATTCGGTCTGATATATTGAATTTATATACATTCATTATACTTTTAAATGTAAGTAGAATAATATTATAAGTAGATGCGTACCAAAAGAAACATAGTAAGCCATAGAAGTGGCCATCTTGCCTTATATATAGAAGAAGAATATTGTACTTAGTTATATCTATATAACACTAAATTATACACACATATCATCAATATATAAATTGTTCAGAGCGGCAACACGCACTGAATTGTCCATAATAGTGCATTTCATTCACAGTAATTTTAAGCACATACTATTATAATATATTATGTATTACATTACTATATGAACGTGAATTCATAATAAATACTTATAACTGTTATAATTAATTTTAAATTATACTATCGTACTTAATTTAGGTTAATATAAAAAGGAAAATAAATTTTTAAGGTACATTTTCTTGGTTTTATTTTGCTTCTGAATGCGACAACTTTTCTTTAAGTGGCTACATCAAAAACTATTTTTTAAAAGAAATCTATTCCAAGTTGGAATGTGAAAAAATGTGTCGTGAAGCGTTTGGCGTCTTAAACTTCGCCTGTCTGATTTGACAAAGTTGATGCCAGAAATAACTTAGGTGCTCCACTAAATACATTAGCAGCACATGTTATTTTTCTTTCGAAATGAATTGAAATTTTATAACGTCATATGAAAAATTTAAATCTAGGTGCATACTTTCAAAGTTGGTTTCATGGAAAACGCCTTTGGTATCTAAAACGAAGGATATTTTTTTCGCAACTAGTTACGTTTGAGTTTTGTTTGTGATGGCGTCCTAGCCAATTGTTGGCCGCGGCGGCTGTTCTCATATAAGGAGATCAGCCATCTGCACAGGACATATTATAGTGCACAAGCATTTGCGCAGACACAGTGCACTCCCTATTCCCTCGCTCTGATAACCCGAAGGGGCGGCAATCCGACACGACCGGAGAAAGATTAGGCGCAGGACCGACATTAACGTGCTTTCCGATGCGTGAGTGATC
>NWSH02000517.1:12250336-12261469 GCA_002382865.2 Heliothis virescens
TTCAAATTGGACCAATAGTTCCTGAGATTAGCGCGTTCAAACAAACAAACAAACAAACAAACTCTTCAGCTTTATAATATTAGTATAGATAACATTGTCTTAGTGTGAAAACCTTGTAAGTGTAAAAAAACTTAATTTTTTCTGAAGAAAGAAGTAGATGTGCTTGACGATGTTCATTTGTAGAAAAAAATAAGTTGCAAATCTTGCATTTCCCAGGTTTTCACTATAAGACGACAATATGTAGTATAAGAGTACTAGAGAGTAAGTAGTATAAAGAAATTTAACAGTGTGGAATAGAATTCTAATGTGTGGTGAATAGAATTCAAATCTTAAGAAACATGCAAACTTCTGTATTTTTATATTTTTTCATTTATTTATCAAATGGTATTATACCTACTGGTCTTCCAGGTGGTATGCAGACTGTTGCAGTGTCGAATACAACCGCGCCGCCGCCGGCGCAACGCCCGCCGCACAACCACCGCAAAACAAGGAGTTTAACACTGCATCATTGTGCAAGTGAGTATCAGTATCAAGCAGAACCAACAGAGTCAGACAGATGCACATGGATAGATGGCTAAAGCCATTCACCAACAACATATTATAAACATCAGTTTTATTAAAAACCGGCCAAGTGCGAGTTGGACTCGCGCACGAAGGGTTCCGTACCATTATCTATGAAAAAAGTACAATAGGAATGGTCAAGTGTGAGTTACTTAAGTTGCACGTTATTTTTTTTTTATTATCACATTATACAATTTTGCAATTAATTAATATAAATCTGTAAATAATGTATGCTTTATCCTTTCCAGATTTGGACAAGAAACAGTGCAAATATTGTGAGCAGAACCCAAGATGTATTTCAGACATTAAAAGCTATACAAGTAAGTTTTATTAAAAATACCGTAATACTGTAACAGTAGTAAATGTGTGGTATTGTAAAATAACATTTTAATGTACTCGAACAGTAGCAAATTCAGGTTTAACTAGTACAGGAACTTACCGAATTCTGTTTGAATTTTCAGCCGCCGAACGGACGCATGGTGGTGAAAATACCAGCAATGACAAGAAAGCTAAAATGCAAGAACAGTTGCGCACAATCAGACTGTTGTTCAAGAGGCTACGATTGATCTATGAGAAATGTAACGAGACATGCCAGGTATACTATACTTATACTCTACTTGTGGGTTTTAGAAACTTTCACAAAGCAGCCCGGAGTTGGAAGTTGGTGATTGATACACCGTGCATCGGAGAGCACGTTAATGTCGGTCCCGCGCCTGATCTCTCACTGGTCGTGTCGGATGCCGTCCCATCGGGTTATGAGAGTGAGGGAATAGTGAGTGCACCTGTGTCTGCGCAAATGCTTGTGCACTATATATGTCCTGCGCAGCTGGCTGTGCTCCTTATATGAGAACAGCCGCCGTGGCCGATAATCGCTAGGACGCCATCTACTATACGTATCTGATGCTAGCTTTCGTCAGCGGAACTATTTCGCGCACACAGAATATTAGTAGAAAATAAGAGCTAACTTTGAAATAATTTTACAAATTGCTAGAGGTCAATTTGGGCTACTTTATATTCATTTGCCCGAAATAGTTCCTGATATTATCGAGTCAAGCAGACATACAATATCTTTCAGCTTTATAATGTTGGTAATAGGTAGATGATACTCTTATGTAATTTATTGTATATGTTTGTAGATCGTCATGTAATGTTACAATCGTGTTTGTAATAATACAATACCATGATAAATTGTGGATGTTTTAGTTACCTACATACCATTTTAGGTTTTCTAATTAGGAATACTGAAATTCGTATAGTAATTTGATGAGCTTTATGCCCAATAAGTCAATAAATTACATTCCATATCATATTTTACTGTTAAAGGGCATGGAGTATACCCACATGAAAGTCTAATACCCCTAAAGGATGAAGCTGAGAACAAAGCATTGGATGAAAGACGGAACACAGAATCATACAGACTAGCTTTGAAGAAAATAGAGAACTTACAGAACAGGTACAATTATTATCTTCTACCTGCCTATGATTCCGCGTCCCTTGGCCACTACACACCTTCGTGCAGTTGGTTAAATAGTAGCCTATTGACATTCTCACACGTACCTAAGCTATATTACTGCAAAGTCTCGTCAAGATCTATCTACACAATATCTTTAGCATGATAGAGGACCAAACATCCATACATTGATAACATACAATCTTTGCTGGTTTAATAATATTACTAGCAGGATTATTACCTTTACTCAGTTTTCCTAATTTCACCGCTGCTTTTGAAAAAACTTATACACAACTTTCTCGTACGGTAATTGAAATAATGATTGTAATTATTTGCTAGCATTACAACATTTCAACGTATTGTAGATGAAAGCTAAATTAACTATTTATGTAATGTCAGAAAGTAATATAAATTTTATATATTTGTTTTCAGGTGGTGTTAAAAATAAACAGCTGAAGGAGGTTATAACTAACTTGAGGACTTATATATGGGAGATAAATGTTATGTTGGAACATGAGGAGATCGTAGCTTTGTATAGAACTTATAAACTAAGTTGTAGTTCATTATAAACTAAGTTTGTAATTCATTATAAAAAATACTTACTGAATGTCACTTCAAGCAGGTACGTACTTTACCGCGGCTCTGACACGTAAAGTGCTCCCGAAGGAACACGTAGTTTTAGTCAGTAAAAAGTCTTACACTCCCTCACGCTGATACCACACGGGAGGGGTCAGCTGATGATTTTCTCATGAATAAAAAACCCCTTTTTTACGTACTTATGCAGCAGAAGTTCATTTATGGTGAAGAAATAAGAGGAAGAAAAGAATTCAATTTGAAATAATATAAATGTAATGGGTCCTGTTTATATGAAACTACTTCTTGTAAATAGCGTATGTAGTAGGTGTATTGTATTTATAAGTATTATCTAAGGAAAAGTAATAATAAAACTATTCCATGTTAGTGTTTTATTGTCTATGTGTTCATAGCATGAATCAAGTCCCTCTGAAATGCTTATGGTAATAGCCTACGGATATACCTATTTATGTGTATCTAATCTGAATACAGCTTGTTACGTCTATGTGTACATTAAATGGAAATGATTCAAATATTGTCTGCCTGCTCTTCCATGTAAAAAAATAAACAACTAGGTACTCAGTCGTACCTTGTCGAGCATCGGTCAAAGCAGATATTTCAAGTGGTAGCTAGTTCAAAACCGCGTTTCAGCGATCCGGTACCAACAGGATACAATAAATAAAATATTAATGCACAACACATGAACTAATAAATATATAATCACCAACTTCCAACTCCGGGCTGCTTTGTGAAAGTTTCTAAAACCCACAAAGCGATTTCGGCCCGTTTCGGGAATCGAACCCGAGACCTCGTGCGCAGCAGTCGGCTATGCGACAACTAGACTAACGTGACAGTTTATGTACCTACCTACATATTGAAAAGAAGAGGAATGTACCCTGCGAAGGAACAGGCTGATGATGCTGACGATGGCTACGTGCAGTTAGAGGAAGGTTTTTAAGAGGGGCAATGAATTAACTATACAGTTCTCATCAAACTTTATGGCGGCTGGGAGAGGTGCGCAAGCAAGAGGTCACATGCACCTTTACTCTATTTGTTATTATAACATTAGAAAAAAGAGGCTCGCAGAATCAGGGGTACGAAATCTTTTATTTTAAATTATTACAGAAATTTTACGCAATGTGATTATATTTAATTCCAGATCAATCTTGACCGTAATCGTATTTGGTGAAATCTTATTTCAAAGTGGACACCTAAAAGAGCCTTATTTATCTTCTGTCTAATAATATCGTAAATGGAGTAAGTTCAGTAGGTAGGTACCTATTATTTGTGCTCTTTATATAATCTGAGATTTAAATAATATGAGTTTGGCTGTTGCTCCATGTAAGTACTAAATGAAGGACTAAAAAATGTTGAGTCGATTATCTGATAACAAACTTACTGGGAAAGGTTTGCTCTACTGTCTCTGGTTATTTACAAAAACTAAGTATACGCTATTGCTTTTTATTAATTAGCCACTATCATTGCAAGAGACTAAAGATTTCACGCGTATACGTGCGCGTTAAGGATGCGCGTGGAATTTTGGAAGCACTCAATATGCCATTCCAGCGAGTGAGTATGCACCATCGTGATTTTATTCTCCTTGCTATGAGAAAATTCCCGCCAATTGTAAAGAAAAGTTGCTAGTGTTAAATTTGCACGTCCATAAAGATTTTTAGCCTATGTTTCCATCTAGAAGTACAGATATAAATATGGAGTCAGTAGTTAGGAACATCAAAGCGTATTTAAAAAATAATTACCCCTTTCAACGACTTTGTATGTATGTACTCATGACGTCCACCGGTAGAATGTCCATTAATGGTGCCAAACAGAAAACTTCCAAATAAGAAAACTGATAATAATACTACAGTACTACTGTAGTATTATTATAATTTTTTTTTATACTGTAGTATTATTAGTACTGTAACAGTAGGCTTCTGTTGTTCAAAATTTGAGATCCATTAGAAACTACTCGCTCGAACATTCTTGGTTACAGTTCTATTGTCGATGATTTGGTTTGACATTGACAGCTGCGTTAGTGACATTGACAGATCATTCATAAACGGATTGTTTTGTTGAAAGTTCCTTGCTTATTTTTTATTGTTTATTAAGCATTTACCATTGAAGTGCTCTCCAATTTTCTATGAGCAACAGTTACTTCTTCTGTGTATATAAATAAATAACAGTTATGGCTGGTCAAGGGCATCAGTTTCCCGGCAACTTTCAAGGCAATGCTGCCGGCATGAGATCTGGCTTTGGCGGAGGACCCATGAGCGGACAGATGCAGTCTATGCCAAATCAGCTAGCAGGTGAACTGAATAAAACCTTGTTAACACTATTAAGAGATAAAATTCCTTGTAACTAAAGACAAAAACTGTGGAAGGTGGATTAGTCCCACAGCTTATTTGTGTACTAAGGTTCGAGCCATTAAATCCTTGTGTAACACCGAATACAACAAGTTTAATCCTTTCCAGGAGTGATGGGTGGGCCCATGGCTAACACAGGCGGCATGGTTGGCATGGGAAACCAAATGGTGCCACCTTATGGGGCTACTATGCAGAATCAGATGGGAAACATGGGGATGGGACCACAGGTATGTAATGTTTCAATAACCTGTAATATGTCTGTTAGCTTTTTGTTACCAATCTTATTTACTTACATTAGAATTTTTCACTATGATTATAAAATAATTCAAAATACAACCTGTTATTCAATGCCAATGCCCAGTTCCTATAAATAATAATTCCTAGCCTTTTATATTAATTTGTTAACCCTTGTTTATTTTTTTTTCTGTCAAAATTTAATTGTATCTTCATTATTGGAGTTGAAAATTAAATTATTTTTTTTAGTCACTTTACCCTAGTAAACAAATTCAAAAATATATTTCACCCCAGTTACATTGGATAAATTACTTATTGTCAATGGGTCCTTTCATATCTTGCTACTATTTATTTCCAGGGTATGGGTGTGGGAGTAAGTGGAGGACCTGGTGCCGGCATGGGACCTCAGAATGTTCAGCAAACAGGTACAATACACAGTGGTATTGCCAAATAGCATAGTAGGTCAGCACAGTAATTGCTTACAGTGTCGCATGTCATTCACAGTAGGTACTATTAATTTCGTTTCAGATGTATTTTTAACTAGCTTCCGCCAGCGGTTTCACCCGCTTTCCCGTGGGAACTACTGCGCGCACCCGGATAAAAAGTAGCCTATAACCTTCCTCAATAAATGGGCTACCTAACACTGAAAGATTTTTTTCAAATTGGACCAATAGTTCCTGAGATTAGCGCGTTCAAACAAACAAACAAACAAACTCTTCAGCTTTATAATATTAGTATAGATAACATTGTCTTAGTGTGAAAACCTTGTAAGTGTAAAAAAACTTAATTTTTCTGAAGAAAGAAGTAGGATGTGCTTGACGATGTTTCATTTGTAGAAAAAAATAAGTTGCAAATCTTGCATTTCCCAGGTTTTCACTATAAGACGACAATATGTAGTATAAGAGTACTAGAGAGTAAGTAGTATAAAGAAATTTAACAGTGTGGAATAGAATTCTAATGTGTGTGAATAGAATTCAAATCTTAAAGAAACATGCAAACTTCTGTATTTTATATTTTTTTCATTTATTTATCAAATGGTTATTATACCTACTGGTCTTCCAGGTGGTATGCAGACTGTTGCAGTGTCGAATACAACCGCGCCGCCGCCGGCGCAACCGCCCGCCGCACAACCACCGCAAAACAAGGAGTTTAACACTGCATCATTGTGCAAGTGAGTATCAGTATCAAGCAGAACCAACAGAGTCAGACAGATGCACATGGATAGATGGCTAAAGCCATTCACCAACAACATATTATAAACATCAGTTTTATTAAAAACCGGCCAAGTGCGAGTTGGACTCGCGCACGAAGGGTTCCGTACCATTATCTATGAAAAAAGTACAATAGGAATGGTCAAGTGTGAGTTACTTAAGTTGCACGTTATTTTTTTTTATTATCACATTATACAATTTTGCAATTAATTAATATAAATCTGTAAATAATGTATGCTTTATCCTTTCCAGATTTGGACAAGAAACAGTGCAAGATATTGTGAGCAGAACCCAAGATGTATTTCAGACATTAAAAGCTATACAAGTAAGTTTTTATTAAAATACCGTAATACTGTAACAGTAGTAATATTGTGGTATTGTAAAATAACATTTTAATGTACTCGAACAGTAGCAAATTCAGGTTTAACTAGTACAGGAACTTACCGAAATTCTGTTTGAATTTTCAGCCGCCGAACGGGACGCATGGTGGTGAAAATACCAGCAATGACAAGAAAGCTAAAATGCAAGAACAGTTGCGCACAATCAGACTGTTGTTCAAGAGGCTACGATTGATCTATGAGAAATGTAACGAGACATGCCAGGTATACTATACTTATACTCTACTTGTGGGTTTTAGAAACTTTCACAAAGCAGCCCGGAGTTGGAAGTTGGTGATTGATACACCCGTGCATCGGAGAGCACGTTAATGTCGGTCCCGCGCCTGATCTCTCACTGGTCGTGTCGGATTGCCGTCCCATCGGGTTATGAGAGTGAGGGAATAGTGAGTGCACCTGTGTCTGCGCAAATGCTTGTGCACTATAATATGTCCTGCGCAGCTGGCTGTGCTCCTTATATGAGAACAGCCGCCGTGGCCGATAATCGGCTAGGACGCCATCATACTATACGTATCTGATGCTAGCTTTCGTCAGCGGAACTATTTCGCGCACACGAATATTAAGTAGAAAATAAGAGCTAACTTTGAAATAATTTTACAAATTGCTAGAGGTCCAATTTGGGCTACTTTATATTCATTTGCCCGAAATAGTTCCTGATATTATCGAGTTCAAGCAGACATACAATATCTTTCAGCTTTATAATGTTGGTAATAGGTAGATGATACTCTTATGTAATTTATTGTATATGTTTGTAGATCGTCATGTAATGTTACAATCGTGTTTGTAATAATACAATACCATGATAAATTGTGGATGTTTTAGTTACCTACATACCATTTTAGGTTTTCTAATTAGGAATACTGAAATTCGTATAGTAATTTGATGAGCTTTATGCCCCAATAAGTCAATAAATACATTCCATATCATATTTTACTGTTAAAGGGCATGGAGTATACCCACATGGAAAGTCTAATACCCCTAAAGGATGAAGCTGAGAACAAAGCATTGGATGAAAGACGGAACACAGAATCATACAGACTAGCTTTGGAAGAAAATAGAGAACTTACAGAACAGGTACAATTATTATCTTCTACCTGCCTATGATTCCGCGTCCCTTGGCCACTACACACCTTCGTGCAGTTGGTTAAATAGTAGCCTATTGACATTCTCACACGTACCTAAGCTATATTACTGCAAAGTCTCGTCAAGATCTATCTACACAATATCTTTAGCATGATAGAGGACCAAACATCCATACATTGATACATACAATCTTTTGCGTTTATAATATTACTAGCAGGATTAATTACCTTTACTGCCAGTTTTCCGTAATTTCACCTGCGTTTTGAAGGAACTATACACAACTGTCTCGTACGGTTGAATGTTGTAAATTCTACATTTACAACATTCAACGTATTGTAGAATGAAAGCTAAATTAACTTTTTGTAATGTCAGAAAGTAAGATTATAATTTGTGATTATTTCATTTGTTTTCAGGTGGTGTTAAAAAATAAACAGCTGAAGGAGGTTATAACTAACTTGAGGACTATTATATGGGAGATAAATGTTATGTTGAACATGAGGAGATCGTAGCTTTGTATAGAACTTATAAACTAAGTTGTAGTTCATTATAAACTAAGTTGTAATTCATTATAAAAAATACTTACTGAATGTCACTTCAAGCAGGTACGTACTTTACCGCGGCTCTGACACGTAAAGTGCTCCCGAAGGAACACGGTAGGTTTTAGTCAGTAAAAGTCTGACACTCCCTCACGCTGATACCCACAGCGGGAGGGGTCAGCTGATGATTTCTCATCGATAAAAAACCTCCTTTTTTTACGTACTTATGCAGCAGAAGTTCATTTATGGTGAAGAAATAAGAGGAAGAAAAGAATTTTCAATTTGAAATAATTATGAAATGTAATGTGTCCTGTTTTATATGAAACTACTTCTTGTAAATAGCGTATGTAGTAGGTGGTATTGTATTTATAAGTATTATCTAAGGAAAAGTAATAATAAGAACTATTCCTATGTTAGTGTTTTATTGTCTATGTTGTCATAGCATGAAATCAAGTCCCTCTGAAATGCTATGGTAATAGCCTACGGTATACCTATTTATGTGTATCTATCTGAATACAGCTTGTTACGTCTATGTGTACATTAAATGGAATGATTCAATATTGTCTGCCTGCTCTGTTCCATGTAAAAAAAATAACAACTAGGTACTCCAGTCGTACCTTGTCGAGCATCGGTCAAAGCAGGGATATTATCAGTGGTAGCTAGTTCAAAACCGGTGTTCAGCGATCCGGTACCAACAGGATACAATAAATAAATGCACAACACATAAAAATAAATTATTTACTTCAGTAAACTTTGAGAGTATTTAAATACAACATGGCAAACGGCTACACATTGAATTAATAAATAACATCAAATAAATAAAGCTAATGGCAAGCTTTTAGGAAACTGAGTATTCGAAATTTGATTTGAGTAAAAATTAAAATTAAACTTAACTAAGACTTAAGTACGTTTTATCTATCTACGTTCGATCGGTTTGGGGATGTCGGAGTTAGCTTTCTTTTTCTTTTCAAGGAGTTTCTTCTCGTAGGGGCGGCGGTCAACGATGTCGTCTGCGGGAGCTGGGATATCATCAGGTTGGGGCTGGTCGGCTTGTTCTGGAGTTTCTGGAGACGCTTCCACTTGCTTCCCAGCGCTCCTGCCTGAAGGCAGTTCATGGAAGGCCTCGGCCAAGTCGAGGTTGATCTCCTCGAGCGGCGTGTCGCCCGACCTGATGTAGACTGGGACGTAGCCTGGCACTGGCGGCAGGAACTGCCATTTGGGACGCGCCTCTGAAATAGATAGTGTTTATGTTAGATATCATTATTGTTTTGTTAATGATTTAAGTCGATAACAAGAATAACAGAATCATTTCCGTAACTTAGACCTAATTAAATAAAAATACTTTGCAATTAGATACGACTAAGAAAGAAGATAAGCCTTTCGTGAACCCTCAGTTCTGCTTCTTATAGTAACGTGAGACGCAGGTGATACCTATATCATTTTGGTTTGAACCGCTTTAAGCATCAGGTTTGATAAGCCCGGGTGTAAATTTGATTAAATAAACGTGAGCCGGTTATTTAGGAGTCGGGATAACAGACTTGTTTAGCATTTGAACCCCTTATCGTTAGAACACCGTAATAACCTACTTCCTGAGGCTTGTCGACCCAAGGCCAGTTTACAGTTCGATAGTAGACCATTTTTTATCGTTGGCAATTTTCAAATGTAGGCCATACGATGCAGCAGTCCGATTGGTAGGTTTTTTATTTCAAATAGAATTCAGTAATTTTTATATCTACCACGTTTTAAGTTAGTGGTAGTAAAAACTGGACAAAGGAAATTAGCCCAAATTAATTTAGTAGACGATACAATCTTAGTGCTTCTGAATGACCTTATTATCAGTTTTGTTTTGGCTTTCGCAGACGGCCGCAGACACATTCACAAAAGTACGAACGGTGACCCCTATTTATTTTAGTGGCTAAATATATTTGACTTTTTACTTTACTATGCGCATTTAGGGGGGGATGGGTTTAGGCACACATTTGGGAGGTGTCTATCTATAGAAGAATTTATTACTTTCGCTAGCGGTTAAATCTGCGTCTTGAGGGAACTACTTTCTGCACCTGGGTAGAAGTAGCTTATATTAAGTAACTAGCCTCCGTCAGCGGTTTCACCCGCGTCCCGTGGGAAGTATTCGGCGCACCGGGATAAAAAGTAGCCTATATCCTTCCTCGATAAATGGGCTATCTAACACTGAATGAATTTTTCAAATCGGACGAGTAGTTTCTGAAATTAGCGCGTTCAAACAAATAAACAAACAAATAAATTTCTTGCTATCTCCTCGTCTGCTTTCTTGCTATCTCCTCGTCTGCTTTCTTGCTATCTCCTCGTCTGCTTCTTGCTATCTCCTCGTCTGCTGTTGGCAATGATAATTTATGCTCAAGAATGATTTACCCAATCCTATCTTCAGTCCTTCCTATCTTGACTCATATTTTTAACTTCTCCTTGTATTCCTGCACTTTCCCTGATGCCTGGAAATATGCTAATGTTATTCCTTTACCCAAAATACAGAAGCCGGAATCAGTATCTGATTTCAGACCTATTTCTATCCTTCCTTATCTTTCCAAAGTTCTTGAGCACATTGTACATTGCCAACTTTCTATCTTTGTTTCTAAAATTGATCTTCTTAGCCCTTTTCAGTCTGGATTCCGACCTGGTCATAGCACAGCTACAGCTCTGCTAAAGGTAACTGATGATATTCGTCAGGCCATGGACCACAAATCGCTTACC
>NWSH02000517.1:12270594-12287082 GCA_002382865.2 Heliothis virescens
TCTTCATCACCGGACACCAGATAAAAATGTGTGAATATGTGGGAGTGGATAAGTGCTTAAGGGCCTTGTGAATTGAGGTTTATTTCGATGCAAGCCAACAGTGTCAATAATGTGGAAGTGTTGAACGATGTTATCTAAAATTTTTAAAATTCGAAACAGGTAGGGTAACTTTGTGTACGACATAGCGGCCGTAAGTTTAACAATTAGAATTTATATTAGTATTCATACTGAGGTTAAGCTTCAATCCTCTTTTCATTGAGAAAATAATAATTAAGCTATAACCTCAGAATTTTCTTTCATGTCTGGAATTATGTAACCTAAATGTGTTTTTGTAATAATAACATAAGGTGTAAGGATTTCTTTTATGCTAAAAAATACAATGTTGCCATAAGTTCAAAATTTGTTTCATTTATTATCATTTAATAATAATAAATTACCTTTATAATATATTTATTGTAATAACCATTTCTTTTCAAAACAATTTAACAAAAATAAATTACAAAAAATGATGACCAATAAATATAATTAATCATCATTATATATAAGATAAATAATATATATTTTATATACGTTTCTTACATTATATATTGATGCTTATATACTGACGCTTATATAATCATAATCAGTATTCCTAATTTACTACTTATTAGACCCTAAGTCCAAACCTTGGATTCGAACTCACACCTATCCCAATCATATTTGCTAGCGCAGCCTCGTTACCGAACTAGCTATGGTAGCTTACGTTAACACGTCGAAATTTTGCATTAGTATACGCGCGGGGTGTGACACTTAAAAACAGGTTACTCATATTGACATCCTTGTCTAGCATTGACTACATCTATTAACTACTCGTGGCGATGCTACCCAACATGTTATTTTTTAGCGTTGGAACATCACTCACACGGATAAATATGCGTGTGCATGTGTGTATAAGCGCTGCGGCCCGAATAGTGCACGCGATAATAGCCACAGCGGTGGAAATGGACTTTTGGACGTTGACTGTACAGATCAATTAATTTAGAGAAAAAAGTTGTTTCGGTTACAGCAGTTAACTTGTAAGTAAATGTTGTTTTGACACGACTCATTGAAGATAGTCATAAGTTTTCGCCAGAAATCTGCTCACCATTTATTCACTATATAATTAAGCTTAGAGATTTCAGTTACTTACTTACATTATAATTAATTAACAAAGTGAAATGCAACTAATTTAGCTACATGACCACGAAAGTGGGTCAATGAAGAGTCAGGCCGCGGTTTTCTTATCTGTATAAGTCTAAACAACTTTAAATACATGGCGACTATCCCGACATTCATAACTACGTTTAATTAAGACATTAGTGATTTATCTGTTCGTGTGCCTTAATGATTTTTACTAAATTATCGATGGATCTATTGAGCTGTAATTTTTGGAGATTGATGCTATCATTCATCATCTATCAATCATAGCCTTTACGATAACTAACGATCTTTATTTAAGCAGCTTCAGTTTATTTTCAACTCACGACTATGGCTTTTGTTAATAAGTTCTTAAATTATCGCCATTTAAAACAAAAAGAATTGCTCTTCTCGTTAATATGACTACTTTCATCTTTATAACTCGAATACAAATCATATCACCTTTCTTCAACAACCAACTGTATTTCTAGAACCAAAGACGTAGTTTAATGAACGAGTAGTTAGTATAAAAGCTATATGAAAGCTTTTAATCGCGACGGGACGTAACATCAGAGTCATTGTCCTGTCCAGTGGTGTGTAACCCACGGACTCGACCGGCCCAATCGTGTTTGTTTTTGCATTATTATAAAATTCCTTCCATAAACTCTTCAAGGACCACTTTAATTCCATGTTCACCATCCAATGCTTTGTAAGTTCCGCAGCAATGAGCTTCGTCTGAACTTTCCTTATAGTGTAAATGGACACCGGAATGATATCGCTTGCCCACCTGTCTACAATCATTACAGTTTTGCTTTTATAGTTTTTGTTTCTGGCAATTTTATTTTAACTGCTCTCTGGGCGGATCTTTTTGGGTAGTGTGGTCATTCCCAGAATGAGGCTTCTTGGGTCGATGATATCATTTTCTCATTTTAGTAAAAACTCTTGCAAAAAATGACTTGCTGTTAGATGACTAATATTGATGCGCGATAAGTTTGTCTTCATTTTCATTTAATAAGCGAGATGTTTTTATTCGTTAACGTAGGTATACATCTAACTATCAGTTTCAAGAGAGCACCAATTCGTGTCTGGTCCAGCAGTTAGTTTCACGGATATCAAGCAAGCAATATACAACCCGTTAGGAATGTCTCGGTAATTGCGAACAACTAATTTATTTCTGTTTGTCTCACACTAAAATTATGGGCAGTAAACGTGGAACGGATGAGTCCTAACTGTTCATTAAATAACTCAGATCGGTCAAGCGTGCGCAGGATTCCTTTGCCATCAAGTCATTAAGATGTACAGACGACAGCACATCAATTTAACACAATCTGTCAAATTTCTGCAATAGATTTTCAACTTTATCACAATATAGGTAGGTTAATGTTTGATTGGTAAAATTTGTCAGATTCGGGTACCGTGACCTGCTGTTGTGTGTACATCCTCTTTTCCAGCAAATAGCCTTAACTGGCCACTTGTTTTTAAAAATTAAAAATACTTTAATTACTCGTACGGTTGTTTATTTCTGAATAGAACATGTACAGACAACAGCACATCAAGTTACCACAATCTGTCAAATTTCTGCACTCGATATCCAACCTCATCACAATCAATCACAAAGGAGGTAGCTTAATGTTTGATTGGCAAAATTTGACAGATTCGTATACGTTGACTTGCTGTTGTCTGTACAATAAATACCTACGGCAGTCATATTGCGGTATGCATTTTTATTATTGTTAATCATCTACCGTTTTATTAAACGGTTTTATTTAGGTCAGGGTGTTTGTTTTTTAATTGTCTAGGTTGCTATAAAATAATTAATCGGTACATAAACTTTAGAGTGTATGTAGTTAACAAACAAGGAACAGTTTGTTAGCCATGACTGACATGACACGAAACGTGAGTTACGCGTTTAAAGTTTAACTTTAAGTTTACGGTTCATTAATTAATTTTACTGTTCAATATCTAATTGGACAGCTGAGCTTAGTTGATTAATAGTTTTATTCAATTACTCTAGAATAATGTTCAATTTAATAGTCGATTTTGTTTTGTTTTAACAGAAACGACTTTGAATATCAATTTGGTAGTAAGTAGAAGAAGATGATAGTCAGTAAGTTGTAAAAGTTAAGTGTAAGTAGGATCTGTATTCTACGTATTTTAATTATTCCGAAAAATCTTACAAAATGAATAGGTACCCCGAAAGTTTAAGACTTATTGAAGTTTAAACTTCTTTATAAGTATTTCGCGAAAAAAATGCTGAATGGATTTGAATCAAACCTAGCGGCCTTCTAAAACCTCATTCAGGATTTACGCGGGAATATATGTTTTTAAAATAAGAACGTTTTATATTACTCATAGGCCTGGCTACTCATAAAATTTAAAGAATAGCCATTAAGTATATAAAAAATATCACTACAATAGTAACCAATTACCGTCTTCAAAAAAAGTGTATCGATTTTTTTTAAGTAGGTAACTCGTTAACAATTAACATCGTTTATTTTTTCAATTAGGTATATTACAATCGTATGAAAAATATTGAACAGTATATTTAATTATTGAATCACACCCATATTATGCGAATAAAAAACAAAACGTACGAGGTTCTCTCACGATCGCGGAAAAGGAACATCATGTCACGATTTGGCCTGTTCTGATATATCATGACTCAATAATGATCTTTGATAATAGGTACGTACCTAAACGTCGTGAACCGTTTTTGTTCTAGCACTTAGTAACTTAATACAAGCTTTTTTTGCTTCATAAAATGTTTCTCGTAAAATATTGATTACCGCCTTAACAAAAAGCAACTGCGTGGACGCGTGAGTATTAGATGTGAATTGAGATTTATGTTTCTTTAATAGTGCATACGACTATGTTACATGTTACATCATGAAGGTTTAATAGCCTATTATCGATTAGAATAAATCGATTCCATGTATTGCAATGGTGTTGGCAAATTACTAGTGCATTGAACGTGTTTTTTTAATTATTTGCTTTTTTTCCATGGTTACAGTGGTATTTTTAATACATCTAATGTTTTGTCGATTAATTCATTAATCATAATCATAATTACATCATATTAGATATTTTTTCTACGTATTGTATATTTTTTTGTCAATTATACTGATAGAACTATATTAAATATAGTGAAGGGAAGAAATGGCATAAACTAAAACAAAACAAAAAGAAAAACTTACCAATCACAACACAGTAAACCACACAAAGAACTATCAGCGTCTTATACATTCTGAATTTGAATTTTTAATTCGAAAAAAAAAAAGAATTTTAATTAAATTTTCGCGGTACACAGGTGGCGAGCTACGCGTTTGGCTGTGGGCTAGCGAGTGATGAGCGCGCGCGCACATAACCGGATTAAAAGGACTGCACACTGCCGCACTGCAATACTTGCACTACTTAACACTAGATCACTTATAGAACGGCTATTGTTCGTGAGAAAGTTAAGGGTTACTTTCTCCTGTAATTTTTGAACGTAGTTCCATTTCCAGAAACTTCAGTATAGAGATTAGGTACTTAAGTACTTTAGGCCGTTGCTTCTTGCTTAAAAATAATGGACAATGCCTTATTTATAAAATTAATAAAATAAATACAGTGGTAAAGTGGCTGACCTGACTTAGACTGAGAACTTTTTCCAAGTAACCTATTGTTATACCAGTAAATATAGATCCTGAAAAAGACGCGTTTCATCAGTCTGCCCTATTGAGGAGAATTCTCCTATCTACTAGATACTAAGACGTCACAAATGCAGTAGATATCAGTTGGGTTGCTGACCTATTGAGATCTTAGGTAACGTGCATGATTTCATTATGACGGTCTTCTTAAACATTTTACATGTCATGTAACAGAACTGAAGGAAATAGGAATCATTTTTTCTTCTCTATAAGTAAAACCAGTAAAACTGAAAAACGGCCTACTCATTTTCGGAAGTCGGTTAACTATTATGAATTAGTCAGTGAAACAGTTTGTGTTTTATATTCTTTGATTCAATTGTGTTGCATGATTGATCTGGTACCTAATACTATAATATTATAAACAGGTAAAATTGTTTGTAAGGTAAGTTTGTTTGTAGAGGTAATCACTGGAAGTAATGAACCGATTTAAAAAAATANAACGACTTTGAATATCAATTTGGTAGTAAGTAGAAGAAGATGATAGTCAGTAAGTTGTAAAAGTTAAGTGTAAGTAGGATCTGTATTCTACGTATTTTAATTATTCCGAAAAATCTTACAAAATGAATAGGTACCCCGAAAGTTTAAGACTTATTGAAGTTTAAACTTCTTTATAAGTATTTCGCGAAAAAAATGCTGAATGGATTTGAATCAAACCTAGCGGCCTTCTAAAACCTCATTCAGGATTTACGCGGGAATATATGTTTTTAAAATAAGAACGTTTTATATTACTCATAGGCCTGGCTACTCATAAAATTTAAAGAATAGCCATTAAGTATATAAAAAATATCACTACAATAGTAACCAATTACCGTCTTCAAAAAAAGTGTATCGATTTTTTTTAAGTAGGTAACTCGTTAACAATTAACATCGTTTATTTTTTCAATTAGGTATATTACAATCGTATGAAAAATATTGAACAGTATATTTAATTATTGAATCACACCCATATTATGCGAATAAAAAACAAAACGTACGAGGTTCTCTCACGATCGCGGAAAAGGAACATCATGTCACGATTTGGCCTGTTCTGATATATCATGACTCAATAATGATCTTTGATAATAGGTACGTACCTAAACGTCGTGAACCGTTTTTGTTCTAGCACTTAGTAACTTAATACAAGCTTTTTTTGCTTCATAAAATGTTTCTCGTAAAATATTGATTACCGCCTTAACAAAAAGCAACTGCGTGGACGCGTGAGTATTAGATGTGAATTGAGATTTATGTTTCTTTAATAGTGCATACGACTATGTTACATGTTACATCATGAAGGTTTAATAGCCTATTATCGATTAGAATAAATCGATTCCATGTATTGCAATGGTGTTGGCAAATTACTAGTGCATTGAACGTGTTTTTTTAATTATTTGCTTTTTTTCCATGGTTACAGTGGTATTTTTAATACATCTAATGTTTTGTCGATTAATTCATTAATCATAATCATAATTACATCATATTAGATATTTTTTCTACGTATTGTATATTTTTTTGTCAATTATACTGATAGAACTATATTAAATATAGTGAAGGGAAGAAATGGCATAAACTAAAACAAAACAAAAAGAAAAACTTACCAATCACAACACAGTAAACCACACAAAGAACTATCAGCGTCTTATACATTCTGAATTTGAATTTTTAATTCGAAAAAAAAAAAGAATTTTAATTAAATTTTCGCGGTACACAGGTGGCGAGCTACGCGTTTGGCTGTGGGCTAGCGAGTGATGAGCGCGCGCGCACATAACCGGATTAAAAGGACTGCACACTGCCGCACTGCAATACTTGCACTACTTAACACTAGATCACTTATAGAACGGCTATTGTTCGTGAGAAAGTTAAGGGTTACTTTCTCCTGTAATTTTTGAACGTAGTTCCATTTCCAGAAACTTCAGTATAGAGATTAGGTACTTAAGTACTTTAGGCCGTTGCTTCTTGCTTAAAAATAATGGACAATGCCTTATTTATAAAATTAATAAAATAAATACAGTGGTAAAGTGGCTGACCTGACTTAGACTGAGAACTTTTTCCAAGTAACCTATTGTTATACCAGTAAATATAGATCCTGAAAAAGACGCGTTTCATCAGTCTGCCCTATTGAGGAGAATTCTCCTATCTACTAGATACTAAGACGTCACAAATGCAGTAGATATCAGTTGGGTTGCTGACCTATTGAGATCTTAGGTAACGTGCATGATTTCATTATGACGGTCTTCTTAAACATTTTACATGTCATGTAACAGAACTGAAGGAAATAGGAATCATTTTTTCTTCTCTATAAGTAAAACCAGTAAAACTGAAAAACGGCCTACTCATTTTCGGAAGTCGGTTAACTATTATGAATTAGTCAGTGAAACAGTTTGTGTTTTATATTCTTTGATTCAATTGTGTTGCATGATTGATCTGGTACCTAATACTATAATATTATAAACAGGTAAAATTGTTTGTAAGGTAAGTTTGTTTGTAGAGGTAATCACTGGAAGTAATGAACCGATTTAAAAAAATATTTCACCATTCGAAAGCTACATTATCCACCAGTGACATAGGCTATATTTTATCCGGGTACGGGCAGTAATTTCCACGGGATGCGAGTGAAACCGCGGGAAAACGGCTAGTACCTTATAAAATTGTAAGTTATTGTTTTGGCAACGTAGTTTCTCATATGGCTCCGATTCTATCAGGAAGTCGAGGGCAAAATCAAGTTTTTTCTAGTATCACTGGAATCGCTACATTCCTTCATTCTGCTGCAACTAATTGGCCCTTGATTTAAAAGAAAACTACAGGACCCATTAATAGTTATGCATAGAAATATACCTATTGCTTCTTATCTATTTATGCTTAGGTACATCTTTTTAGGAAACTGTGTGGTGTCAGACGGGCAGTCGGGACGAAAGAGGGGCTATCCAACCGACGAAGGAAAGTTAGAATTATGAAAGGCAGTACCACCGTACCATTGTAGGATCGTTTGAACCATGGAGGAGAGTTCGGGTAGAAATAGGCTGAACGACGCAGGGACCGATGTATGTACAGACAACAGCAGGTCACGGTACCCGAATCTGTTAAATTTTACCAGTCAAACCTTAACCTACCTCTATTGTGATAGGGTTGAAAATCTCTTGCAGAAATTTGTCAGATTGTGGTAACTTGATGTGCTGTCATATGTACCAATAGAGGAACATGTATTGTCAAAAGGACCCTAAAATTTTTAAATGCATATCGTATTCTCGGACGCGTTAAAATCTGGTTCACTATTTCATAGGTACAGACGCCAGCACATCAACCTACCACAATCTGTTAAATTTTCTCAATAGATTTTGAACTGTATTACAATAGTGGAATGGAATTTTAATGTTCGATTGGTAAAATTTGAGAGATTCGGGTAGGCTAGGTGCCTTTTGTACGTGCAATCTCATCAGTTATTTGAACTCAGGACTACCCGAAATATATTTTGTATAAGAAAAATAATTTTCACGATAATGACTGTATATATATTTTGGTAGGCAGGCAAATACGTTGTTATCAATTTCAATTAATCATTGTAATTTCCAACTAGGTATTGTTTAATATTTATTGTTATTTTTATCTCATTCCAGTTAATTGCACTTTAAACTATAACCTCGGGTTTTTTTTGCATTTGGAGTCGTTTGTTTTATGTCATTTAAAAGTATTTCTAAGATAACAATATTTTTTAAGACTATAGTGACGTCTTAAAAAATTGCATATTTACTTGAGGCAAATGTGGAGACCATTGCAGTTGATCAATGCAATACTCATCATGGCCTTTCTTCTTTAGAAAAATTCCTTCGGTTATAGGATTACCTAATGGGTCAATAATAGGTCATAAATCATAATGGCGTCAAAATTTTACATGTATTGCCAAATCTATACTAATATTATAAAGCTGAAGACTTTGTTCGTTTGAACGCGCTAATCTCAGGAACTACTGGTCCGATTTGAAAAATTCTTCCAGTGTTTGATAGCCCATTTATCCGGCCTTTTTATCCGGGTGCGCTGAGTAGTTCCCACGGGACGAGGGTGAAGCCGCTGGCAGAACCTAGTTACCTACTTATATTAAGCAGTTTGACATGTGTGCCTTTGAGAAACCCTTTCGTTCGGTATTCTACCTAATGAGTACTCAGAAAAAATAATGATCGTTATATTATCACGTAAATTTGAACTAAATGAAAAGCATACAAAAGTATCGTTTATTGCAGTGAAATTATAGCTGAATATATTTTACGTTCTAACGCTATGTGAATTGAATCGTTGAGTAGGATTTCCATCTCCTGTGAAATGTTGGCACGAGCCGCTATGCCCCTTCTCATAGTGATGTTTAAAGTAGGTATTTAAACTGCAGGTCAATCTACCTAGAATTAAACTCTGGTTTCCCTTCAAAACGCATAAATCTTTCGCCTTTTTACCTAGAGTTACCGCGGCCCTGGCACACAAAGGGCTCCCGAAGGAACACGGTGGGTTTTAGTCAGTAAAAGTCTGACACTCTCTCTCGCTGTCACACACAGACAGGGTCATACTGCTGATTTCCCATCGATATAAAAAAAAGGTCAACCTACCTGAATCTGACAAATTTTACCTATTGAATATTGTGATAAGGTTTCATTACCTTCCATTTTGGGATAAGGTTGAAAATCTATTAAAGATATTTGACAGATTGAGGCCTACATCAATCTTGATGATATGCTGGTGTGGATAAGTATATGCTCACCATAATTAGACAAGATTAACAAGATCGAGGTACTTTGATAAGATTAAGACTATAATGATAATTCGTAAAAATTATTTTTACTCGTGGTTTTTGTCGGGGTTAATCTCATATTATTTGTCAATCATTTATACCAAGTCTGTTACGTAGTATATAATTAATATACTGATCTCTCTCTGGTCGTGTCGGATTGCCGTCCCATCGGGCTATGAGAGTGAGGGAATAGGGAGTGCACCTGTGTCAGACGCAAATGCTTGTGCACTATGATATGTCCTGCGCAGCTGGCTGATCTCGGCAATCTGCAATCGGCCTTGTACGCCATTATATAATATACGTTATATATTCTTTGTAAACATAAAAATGTAATATGCATTACATTAATAAAACTACACAGTAACATGGTCTGCTACAAACTGCGGCAAGTAATTTTGCGACAAACAATCTGCATTGAAGAAAATTATATGCTTATCGTTGCACGCTTGAAGGAATAATACAATTTATTGTATTACTTAAGTGATTTGATGTTTCCCGCGGTTTCACTTACGTTCCGTGGATTTTTTTTTGCATCCCCGCCTATTTTACCTACCAATGTTACTCGCGTATGGTGTAGCTTCCCAAAAGTTGAAGAATTTTTCAAATCGGTTCATAGTTTCGGAGCATTTAGGGTACACGGAAATAAATAAAAACCCTCTCTATAATATTTGTATAGTTTACTGTGTATTGCGATATATGCTGAATTTGACTCAGATATTGGTATAGCTGGTTTGGGGACCATAAGAAGCTGGGATTGACCTAACGAGAGCTCTGAGAAGCCACAATGAGGAATTGAAAATTCCGCTACATTTCGTCATTTTACTACCCATAAAAATATTTCCCGTAATACTTCGAAATGTAACACACATGGTAGGTAAACTGTATTTTCCTAACAATGTAACAATTCCGGTTCTATGTGCAAATACTGCTTTTCAATAAGCTTTTACATTCGTCGGGCCGGGCTGAAAGCAACGTGAAAGTCGACAACGCAGAACATAAGTTAACTTTCTGCATCGCCACATAAAACATTTACTCATTAACATTGAAACTTGACCATAACGAGAGCCGCTTGACGTTGCTATGGACGTTGTCAATACCTTGGTGAAAAGTAATAGAAAAGTTTACTGTTATTGCTTACCAGCAATGCAGGCTTCGAATTAAAATTCAATCGTTTTATGTCGCTTTAAAGGCATTTTGTTGTTATAAAGTTTATTGCTTATTTTTAATGGGGCCAATATCCTATGTGTCAATCTATGTCGTAAGCTAAACGTAGACACTGGTATCTTTTCATCTTGGTTTAGTAAACTTTAGTTTTAGCTTTAGCTTTAAGTGAAAAATGCGCCGCGCTCTGCCTGACTTATACATATTCTTCGTATAATACAAAAACAAATATAAAATGGAATAATCTTCTCTGCAAACATTATTCTTTAAAAGGATAAGAAATAATAGAATTTACTTAATACCTTTCATCATAAAATACAAGCAAGATTAATAGTAATGTAGAATGCGTGTTAAAATACATTATACACGTACATAAAACAAAACAGTGATAGATATTGAACATGATGTAATATAATTGTGAACTTTCATTTTATTATAACGTGAATGTTCGATAAACTTAACAGGGATTTCCGTAAAAGATAGAGATTTATTAATTTAAGTCTTAATTAGTAATTACACTTGATTATGTTTATTTGCCCTTATAAAGAACAAAGTGAAAAGCACTTAAAGTTTTCCCTTTAATAATTTATTAACGAGCTATTCCTCGCGGTTTCACTCCTTCCCGAGGGAAATATTTCCCGCACCCGGGTAAAAGTGTAGGTACCCGCACTATTGGTGCTCTTGTGTAAATTTTTCGAGTCTTTAACTCCCAAGGCGTTTATTTTCATTAGTTCATTGAAAAATTTGGAAATAACGCCTTTCAAGGAATGATTAAATTTTAGAGCTGGACCATACTATAATACTATGTTACCATAATTCTTTCATGTCTCTCCCTAGATATAATTTTTTTATAAATTCTGAAAGCTCACTTTCATTAACATATTAACTCGTATGTAGCCTCATTGTTATAGATATAGCTTATTTTTTGATGAGCACTTATGATCACCTGTCGGCTACCTATATGGCCTGTTTCGTTGCGCGGGCGCCGGATGGCGGGGGCGCGGTCAACGATCGCTGGCGGGTCGACGCACCTTCGGGGCCTTGCATCGGCCTTCTTGATGCAACCCTCATGTCTTATGGACCATACTCCTTGCTTTACAACCTCTTTTATGAGTATTAGGCTATTCGGGGTAATGTTTGAGTTTAGAACCTCGAGTAGGTTCTTTCCAGTCGATTGTTCAGCTTCTTGTTTACCCTTTTTGTAGTTGTAGGTCGAAGACAAATCGGTACTGAGAGTATACTCAATTTGCGATTGCTTGGTGTAGTTTAAGATCTTCGGTTAGCAAATTATAACTTTTTAATGACGACACAAGAATTTCAATTGTGTTTTCACTGAAACCTTATAATAGAATCGTCATATGGTTACTTGCCGAACCAATTCTGCATTTATCCTAAAGAATATTCTGTCGCCACAAAGTAATCTTTGCCCATAGATAATGCCCTTTTCAAATCATCCATTCTCAATAGGTTTCGGTATTTAATTGTTCAAACATTATGTAAATTATTGAATACTAAATATACTAAACAAAAATTGATACTGCCGAACATATTTTTTATGTCTAATAGAATATAAGCATTTGCTGTCTGACGTGCGCGAGCGCAACAAAACAGACATCTCTATGACCACGATAGCAATGAGCTAAAGGTGAAGGATCGGAGTTTCATAAGTAGGCAAGATAGGTACAATGTCAACATTGGAAACTTATTACGATAAATATTGGACTTTTGATTCTTGTTCTCCTATCTGTCAAAAACACATAGGGCTCCAAAAGGAACACGGTGGCAGAACACACTCCCTTATGCTGTCACCCATAGCGCGAGAGGTCATCTGATGATTTCCTATCGATAGGAAAAAAGTGTAACCCGTAATCAAACGAACTCATTTTACACACTTGCAGTAGTGAGTGTCACGGTTGCAGGATTGTTTGAAAGCGTCGTTGCTGCCTGGAAAAGGAAGAATGGCTTGCATAATACGATTTAAGTCTAAGATACATAGGTATTACCTATGTTAACTCTGGGAAGAGAGAAAGAGAAGTAATTTTGATGATTTTCGTCTTCAAATAGGGATTGACCACTGAAAATGTCATTTCATGTTGATTTTCGATCGTAACCATCGTTTATACCACATTACTAGGTACAGACAAAAGCAGGTCAACGTATACGAATTTGTCAAATTTTACCAATCGAACATCAACCTACCTACATTGTGATAAGGTTGCAAATCTATTGCAGAAATTTGACAGATTGTGGTAACTTGATGTGCTGTTGTCTGTGTACATGCATAATTATTATGAGCACCTTTGTACTGGTGCCGCTTTTCACATACATGTACCTACATTATATACTTACCTACTCAAATGATGTTTTGTTTATTTGACCCGGGAATATAGATTTAATACGTCAATAATGGATTGCTGAGGAGTTTGCTGCGCCACTTCTTCTTCCCAGAAAAAACACATAGGAAGTGGTGAAGGGCGGGCGTTTTTGGGGCTGTCTCGTGTAATTGTGACGTTCGAAAGTGTTTTTTGATTTTTTGACACATTTTTTTCTTTTTGTTTGTTTCGGCGTATTTTTATTACGATTTAAGGGCCCATGGAGTTATTTATTTATTCGTCTTTTATTTCATATAGTTCAGTAATTGCAGGTCTATACCTATGTATATACGGTAGCTACCCCAATATATAAAAGCATCATGATTTTAACGGCAAAAGATCTCATTTATCAACCAGACGTCTACGCAATTCGATAAGAATTAAGCTACGTATTAACTTAGTTTGATTAACTGCGGAAAGGTTATATCTGAGAAATGAAGTTTATCTCAGAATATACTTACTTGTAATGCTGTGACGTGAAACTTCATAATTATTTTGCGTGTGTTCTACTTCAGATAGAACGCGAGAATATGAAGATTCCAATTTGTGTTTATCTACGCATAGTCTACGCAAATAAAGGTATTTTCTTTCTTTCAATTTTGCTACTGGAGTGCCAATTCTAAAATTTGCGCGACATTGAATTTTGGTGGCGAAGTTAAAAAATGTGTTTGAGTGGATTCATCTAAAACGTTTTTTTTACGAATAACCGATAAAATAGAAAAATCAATATTTATTTTAGACTAGCCGTTTTCCCGCGGTTTCACTCGCATCCCGTGGGAATTACTGCCCGTATCCGGATAAAATATAGCCATATGTCACTCGTGGATAATGTAGCTTTCGAATGGTGAAAGAATTTTTAAAATCGGTCCAGTAGTTTTAGAGCCTATTCATTACAACCAAACAAACAAACAAACTAAGTTTTCCTCTTTATAATATTATTATAGATAACGTTTTGGAGTTTGATCTTTGTTTTCCTGACCAACCGCGCCTTGACAATCTAAAAACACAATGCAAACATTGCAAGTTAATTGAATTAAATGTTTTGACTTTGAATTTAGAATATGCAAAGACGGAACAAAAATAAAATAACTAGTCTAATTTGTTATACCCATCAGAGGATTTTCAAACCGCAATAAAGCTAGTATTTAAGTAAATTACTTCAGCCGTGGGAAATTGTTAGTATTGATTTACGAGTATCTCAAATTATTTCCAGGGTTTGTATATGCATACAAACGCCAGCTCATCCACCTACCTCAATCCGTAAAATTTCTGAAATGGATTTTCAACCTTATCACAATAAGACAAGGTTAATGTTCGATTAAAAAAGTTCGAGTAAATTGACCTGCTACTCGTCTGTACCAGTTATCTCAGAATTAAATAGCTATTTCCCATAGCTTCATCTGCACCCATAGATGAGCATGTTCTTCACGAAAATCTTTTCAGTGGTCACGCGCACAAAATAGGTATTGACAGAGAGACAAGATCCATAATTTTGGGTGCACTAAAAAAGAGCGTGTTGTTTGTTGTGTCTGGCCTTCTACAAACGTAACTACAGTCCGAAACTTTAGGAGTATGCAAAACTAATATATAACAAAACAATTAAGGCATTAAGGTGAATGCGACCACTAGAAGCGGGAAAATTCAAATATAAAATGGTTTTTAATATATAATGGTAAAAAACTTTTCATTGTGAAATATCATAGTTTCGACAGTTACATTTGAATTGTAAGAAGTTTCGGAGTTAAACAAGGACATCAGAAATTACTTTGTGAGATATTATAACCGCCAATCATAAGATCACGCCTCATATTGAATGTTAACTTAGGTAAAACATGAAAAAAACATTTTATATTTGAATTTCCCGCTTCTAGTGGTCGAATGCACCTTAATAACAACAGCTTTCTATAAATTTTTTGACTAGACTATCAAAACTTTACCAATAAATAATATTCACCTAACAAATCAGGATATTTGTATTCACGGAAACAATAAAAGCTCGAATCTTCCTACTTGGGTTGCAAAAAATTTATCAAAAAATTGTAAGATTTTTCTTCTGAATTATTCGTTTGTTCCTTAGAGGTTCTAATACTACTGAAGTAATTTGAGAACTACTCTCGGAAAGCTTAACTAACAATAGATGTTAAGTATAGGCTATATTTTATTTATAGTACGTGAAGAAGATTTTACTAAGTATGAGAAACAGCTAGTATCCTAATTATTGTATTTATTGTTGATCGTGAATCTTCATAAATTAGCATAATAACACCTATGGTAATAAACCGTAAAGGTAGGTACTATAAACCTGGTTTTGATTTATAATGCTTAGAATTAATATTCACTTTATGAACGTGGTGTTAAATCATGAAACAGTCTGACATAATGTGGAATATGTACCAATACCAACGATCATGTATGTATTTAATTGACATAATTCGATTTGAAAGAAAATATCAAAAATCTCCATCCAATGCAATTTTTTCCCCATTTTTACTATCTCGTTTCTAGGAAGATAACTTCGCAAAGAACATCCTACATGTTACTCCTGAAAAGTCATGTCTCTTACACTTAAGAGGTTTTCACTCTAAGACGACGGTATAAAATTTTCGAAAACACGTGACAAACGTCTGTTTATCTTGTAGCGAGGGCCACTTTAGGAGATTTCACATGAAGTTCTATAATGCCATAGAAATGTCTTTTTTTTTTAATTTTGACTGCTTTTCTATGGAATTGTCTGTCAGATAGCTATCTACAACTTTATCTCGAACCTCTGAAACTGGCGTTATACTTATGTGGTCTTAAAACTTAATACAAGCAGAAACAAGCGCAAAGCTTGCGTGCGTAAGCTAAAACCATTTATTTCACGATTCCAGGATACGATTTTATTCACAGAACTGCAAGCAACTCCTATCTTTTGTATTTTATTGATACTTCTCAGAATATCACATTAAAATCCTGACCATTTGTAGTAAAATGTAATTAATTGGCTAGGTTGGCCGACGATAACCCTTCGGCCGCCTTTGGTACCCCGATTATAATGATTGAACTAAGTTATTGTGTTCGTAATTATATGAATATTAAAATGCGGTTATTCCTGTACAGAACAGAGTTCGTGCATGATATTATAATGCGCATTTTCTGAGTTATAAATAGCATCTTGAGATAACGTAGGTAATTAGCCAGTGAAGCGATAGACAAAAGGCAGTTGAATCTTTTGAAAAGAAAATTATACCTAAGGAGTATAATTTTATCCCACCAAAAACATTCTGTAAAAAACTAGCCAATTCTCGCTGAAGCTGCTTGTTTATCTCTAAAAAGTAATGAAATCTAGACAAAGTCGTGCTGAGTCTAAGGATTCTTACTGCGA